>JACJUY010001890.1:51377-86254 GCA_014220935.1 Platorchestia sp. MABIK | reverse complement strand
GTTACCTAACTCCTGATGGTTACCTAACTCCTGATGGTTACCTAACTCCTGATGGTTACCTAACTCCTGATGGTTACCTAATTCATGATGGTCTAACAACTGATGGTTATCTAAGTACTGATAGTTATCTAACTACTGATGACTATCTACCTACGGATAGTCTAACAACTAGTTTAACACACATAAAAAGTAGCGCTGTTCATTACAATAACACCGTGACTTACGTAGAACTTTCCCAAGTGTATGGATTTGTTCTTACGACGATCGATGTTATAAAACAATCTCTCTAGAAAATTTCTTTAAATTGGCTTCTCGAAACTCTTGAATTATCTATAAAAAGCACAGGACTGTTTCATAATTTATTAATAAACATTTTATTTTATTAATATGCAAGATTATAGAGGCCGTGTTTAGAATAGATAAGTTAGTTCCAGCCTCCCTTTCCACAACAAAGATGTTCAAAGAGAGGAAGTATAGTGGCGCTATTTAGTATGAAGTTAAGGGAACGCAGAATCTATGCACAAGGTCTTCTCACACAGGATCTTCTGTGCATAGAAATAGGAAATTGAGAATGTTGAGAAACAAAATAAAAATCGAAAAAGAAAGTCCGAGGTGCTGGAAAACAGGACAGCTTCTAACTGGAAAAAAGGGCCCTTAACAAAACAAGGAACGTATTTCATCTTAACAAAAAGAAAGCCTACCTAACTCGGAGATCAGGACATCACATTTTCCTCCTGGGAGTGCTAATTTCCATAGATGCAATAATTGTAACCCTCTAAGGGGATAGAAGCTTTATAACGAAGTAACTCTTTAAAATCAAGCCATTGCTAACTACGCTGATTGAAACCCTCTCCTTGTAATACTAGATATTTCCTGCTTATGCGTGAATAATGGATCCCACGAATGGATAAAGCTAATTTCTGTTTTCCTCTGCAAAAGGAGGAGTAAAGCAGGGTTGCCAGATTCGACTTTTTCCTCGACAAAACTATCGAATTCAGATAGAAAAAAGCAGAACTACCAACTTCAGCCGGAAAAGCCTACCCTGACGACTTCGTGCTGAGTAGGACAGTGTAATACCAATATTTTAACACGTTCACCGATCGTGAACGTAATCGCGAAACAGATGAAACGTTATCTGTTTCGATCACTTTCATCAAATGATGGTGAAAGACCGCGAAACAGTTGAAATGTCATTCATTTATACCGGTACGTAAATGAGCAACTTACCGAATGGTACACATATGGCCCAATGCACGGGGAACGTACTGCTAAGTTGCAAGCGGATAAGGATGGAAGTAGATCTAACCTCTTGACCTACCCTAATTATGCCTTTCTCAGCCACCCCAACTCGCGTGGCACTGATGGGTGTCGACCCACGAATCAGTCACCAAGTTTGCTCCCATTCAACTCTTATAATTATTAAGAGTTGAATGGGAACGAATTCAGTATTTCGTATCATTATAATAGTACAGATATACCGAGTCCTAGAATTGACATACAACAGGTTATGAGTTAGTTTCAGCCTCCCTAACCACAACAAAGGAGTTCTCATGAGTAGGAGAGAAAGGCACTACTCATTATAGAATAAAAGGAATGAGAATTCACTCACAGCGTGTGTTTACACACCCTGCGCTTAGAAACAGCAAGATTAAAAGAAGTTTCAGAAGAAAGTCATAAATTGAAGAAGAAAATAATGAGTACCTGAAAAAAGAACGGCAGCGAACGTAAAAAATTGTGCGTGTCAAAAAATACATGCCTATTCTATTTTAACCACAGGCCTGCCTAACCTTCAAACCTCGCCTCAAAAGCTGAAACAACGTCAATGACAGACACACAGAAGCACTATTGGATAACTGTGAAGCAACGACTGGGAAAAGGAAGGACCGGGAAGCCAGAGAAGACAGAGGTGAAGGCGGTGGGCTGCGAGTGTCTCCCACGTGCGGCCACACGCGCGACCAGACCTGGTCACGCGGGGCTGCTGTTCCCACGCGCGGGGGAGCGTGAGGGGGGAGGTTCGAAGAAAACGTGTGTTAAAATGAGAAAACAATGATAAAGCTAATCCCAAGAATAAACGATTGAAATTTCACATGGTAGTGACAAATGCGAACGGAAAAGATGCTCAGAAGATTGTAAAATTAAAAGCATAATTGAGGCCCCAAGAATCATGCGGTGCAATGCGCCATGCATGTTGAAAATGAGTAATGTTTGCCCCTTTCATAACCAAATCTTTTTCTGTCTAGTGAGTAAGTCGTAGGAACAGAAACATAGTCACAAAATGATCGAAAAAAATCAATGTAAGCTTAGGTAACTTTCACTTCTACGGCTCACTGTCAAACTTTGAAGCCGTTTTCAGACGTTTTTAAAACGCGACGCTAGGTAACATTAGAATCTTAGGAGCCTTTTTTATGTCGCAGCTAAGAACAATACGGACAGAATAAAATGTGAATCTCGTAAATGCATTTCCCTCCAGCATACGATTGACAACACGCGTAACATCGTTCTATACTCTCATAGTTAATTGCGAAATTGATGAAGCTCAACAGCAACAAATATCTCTGATAACCGAGATAATGCAATCTGGATAATGATCATGCGCTCATACGCTTTCGACTGCGATCAAAAAGATAATTTTACTTGTTGTTGTTCGATTTGTCCCGTATGAAAGATTGCACTGAAGAGCAACTTTTCCCAACACTAAAAATCATGTTCTTCCAACGCGTTTTGACTTCTCAAGAAGTTGACAACACAAATGAGAATTGCATTAAGCTATAAGTAAAATATTATAGACTTCGCAATAAGTTCCACATTCAAAGCTAACCAACGAAAAAAGCGAAATTCAAAATAAATAAATGAAGTAGTGGAACAAAGATACATCATTTTTAAAATATTAAACTTTCTTACAAGTGAAACCAAAGTTTAAAAAGAATTCTGAGCGAAGCCTGACTATTTGATATTTTTTAATGATACAGTTGAAGATAAGAAAAAACTACATTGTAAGTTAATTTGAACCCCTTGAGCATAACAAAGCTGTTTCCATTAGAGGAAGGCATCATTTAGCATGAAATTAAGGGAACGGAGAATCTACGCCAAGGTGTGACCTCACAACCCTAGCAGAGAAACAGCAAAATTGAACGGAATTAATGAAACGAAATATAAATTAAGGAAAAAAAAGTGCGGGTGCTGGAAAACAGACAGTAGTAAACCGAAAAAAGGTGTTCTTCAACAAGAAAAAACAAAAATCCTTTCTATTTCAACAATGGAAGCCCTACCTAACCTTTAGCACGGGACCTTATAACATCTTCCCTCAGGGAGCGCTAGTACACAAGATATAATGCCTAGTCTCCCCTGAGGAGAGTTGTTTTCCAAGAACATTTCACCACAAATACCACTCAGCATTCGGCAACCTGGGCGGAATGCAGAACAGTGGCATCTGGCAACACACATTTTATAATTGAAGCTAAAAAAAGTTTCATCTGGCATTCCTAAATCAGCCGTGAGAAAACCAAGCCTCTTAACAAGGAACAAAAACGAAACCGACTACTTATACTTTAAGAAAATAGCTCCTATACCTAGCGCCAGTGCATCAAAAGGGTAAGATGCAAACGGGGTGTACGCAGAACACCCGGCCACAGGAAACACACATGACGATCACTACAGCTGGGCTCCAGCACGGTCGCGCTTATAAGGGATAATTTGAGATCTGGGATTTGAACAAAATCCCTTGACGCTGACTGCGGGCTACTAAACTTGATTACGATAGCCTCAAACGAAATACGATGCAAAATGCACACCAGCATTTTCCGTGGATGTAGCGTACTTCACTGGATTTGAGGCACGTTTGCTAGAATGAGAATTGTTTTTTGGAAGCAGCTACAGAATTTTGAAGGACTTACAAAGTTTTTGAAAATTTACGCATGTTTTTTATGACTACGTTAAGCCAGGTTAGAAGGATCGCAGAAAGACTCAAAAGTCAGAGAGTGTAGGTCCAGCAAGTCAGCTGAAGGGTTCCTGTTTCTTGAGCAAGCAAACCCTGAACTCAATACGAAAGTCATCGCTCTCACTCCAGTTTGCCTACAAAACAAAGCTTCACAGACTTAAATGGCTTTGAAATTAACAGAATATGCTTGCAATCGGCACACAATTTAGACCAACACAATATGATCCTGAACTTGCAAGTCGACAAAAATAAGCTATGGAATTAAAGGAGGTAAGAAATCCATACCGAGAAGCAAAGGAAGAAACCCGAGTCGAAAGCGATACAGAACGGCCAGGTGGTGGTCTACTCAAATCTTAGACCAGAATAACCAACAAACTCAGAACTTGAATGCATCACACGACAAGGGTGCGCATGAAAAATATTCTATAAACCCACTGCGTTAAAAAATCAATACACAATTCTTCTAATACTAACAAATGGTACCGCTAGTACTCACTCTATTGTAATTGGCAAAATATTCCTCAATTATTTGATGAACTGCAAAATATGCAACGCGATTAAATCGAAAAGCGTGATTCACTATTTTACATGTTTAGGGTTATGTATGGAAGTTTCCTTTGAATTATTTTATTTTTGTTCTTGTTTTTATTTTGTCTTATTTGCTGTTTTTTAATTTTTTCTTTACTACAAAGAAAATACTTTTTACTAAGCTTAGAGTAAAGTATTGTCAGACTAATTAGGCGTTCTTAAGATGAGGAAAAATTGGGTTCAGTGAAAGTGATTTCAAAACAGAACTGAAATTGGAGTTATTTAAACTGATGCTGACAGAAGTTAAAACTGAGGTCAAGGTAAGGGTTAAGTATCAAGCAATAATAATAAAGAGTTAATTGAGGCAAGATGCTGATGGGGAGACTATAAATCAGAGCCAAAAGCGATGAGCACAAGGACAAACCGTCACGAGATATAATCAATAACGACATTAAATACAGGCCACTGAGAATCAACATATATTATGAATGGAAAACAGAGCAACCACGTAATAATACCATAATAAGAAAAGGGGAATTGAGCAATTCGACCACGATTCAGTCATAGCTAAATCGCCGATTGAAACCAAATTTAACACAAAGGAAACACGAAATTCGAGAAAGGAATATATCACACATTAGAATAACACAACGTGAACCAGAGCTAAAAAAAATTCTACACCCGCACTAGAAGAACTAAAACAAAAACACAGAAGAGCTTTTGCCAACCGATGTCGTAATAGGGTGATAACACGCTTGGCGTTTCATTCCTTTACACTAGCTTCAGCGCTGGTATATGTCTTTTCTCGTAACTTTCTGCAAATTTCAATGGAAGACCGCGTAAATTCGACAAAAAATTGTGCTATGATGCACCTTAGATCGAGCCTATAGGCCGGTGTGCCATACGTGCGACTTTCTCAGTCGAACAAGCAACTTACCTCACCACCTTCAATGAACACGTTCACTACGCGTTGGTACACATGTGTACCACTAGGTAAATTGTTTGTTAACCTACCAGTATAAATGGACAGCATTTCAATAGTGTGTTCAATACCTTCATTTAAAATAAATAATGGCGTATAAGTTGAAATATTATGGTGCAACTATGTGTATAACGCTTTTTGGAAAGGATAAAAATGTAATAGAGCAGTAAAGAGAGGTTTTTCCATTTTGCTACTTCCAACCTAACCGAACCAGCCGTAGCAACCGTGCAAACATATTTAACGTGTAGAAGCAAACAAGGGGGATGTGCCACGGGCAAAAAATACTGAAAAAAAAACGCAGACAAGACGCTTGGCTTAGGCAAGATAAATCTCAAGCAAAACCAGCCTAAAATTACCGTATTTGCAATAGAAGATTAAACGGCAATTTTGCACGAACATCAGCAATTCTTGAAAGACATTAGAACTCGTTAACGTCATTCTTATGCTCTAAATGCTTCGATAAAAAGTTTGCAATCTCCTTTAAAAGATTGAAGAGTGATAGTTCACGTAACACTGTGTTCATGAAGACATTACTTAGTTTGTAACAAATTAACCGAGTTGTGTGCACAAACAGAGTGCATGGTATACGTGGGTCGTTAGTAGAACACGAGTTCAGGTAGCATATGCACAGGGTGTCCTAAAAAAATGTACGCTCTCTTCGACTGCCCAGTACTCGTGTATTTTGTTTTGATGTGTTTATTAACATAGATAAAAGTTTAATGAGCTAAATAAAAGAAAAACCATAAAATTTAATGTCAGAAAAGATAGCTTAGTTGCACCCAAAAGAAAAACAAAAAACACATGAGTAATAATCACTTAGCGTATAAGTACATTTCTTGGGACGTCCTGTAAAATTGTGAGTTACACAAACATTAAGAAAAGAATGAGTTCAGGGTGAGAGAAGATTCAATTTAGTAAGAAAGACCTTACATTTTCAGAATCAACTTTAACGGAGTTTGGGCTATTGAAACTCACAAACACAACAATTACGGATAAATGAACGTGTAGATCCTCTCGCTGCGAATATGGTCGGCTACCGTCGGTGTGATGTCAAGGTAAGGGCAGCAGAACCGAAGGAACAATTCATATAAGTACTTGTTGTCGACCGCAAGAGCGCTAGTAACCCTATACCGGGCAGGAAGAATTGACTATCAACTCCCATGAAAAGCTTTAATATATTTTATTTTGTATTGAATTTCTACCCTGTGTGTTCATGTGTTCATCTCAGTTCACACTCAAGTGGCAGTACCTCAATCACTGAGATGTCAGTAACAACCCGATGCGAGGGCTTGTTTCACAACAGTGGTTGTAATAACTTAGTGAGAAAAAAGAGACGGTAAATGATTAACATCATAGCTATAGATGTTAAACAGCCCTCGGTTGCCAAGAGCTATTGAGCGAGCAGTGTAGCACAGCAGCGACCGTCATGTGTGCTTCCTGTGGCCGGGTGTTCTGCATGCACCCTCTTTACATCTGTTTCTGATGGGCTGACGCTAGGTGTGGGAGCGTGTGTTCACCGACACCTACACAGCGTGTGCACCGACACATACACAGCGTGTGCACCGACACATACACAACGTGTGCACCGACACATACACAGCGTGTGCACCGACACATACACAGCGTGTGCACCGACATATACACAGCGTGTGCACCGACACATACACAGCGTGTGCACCGACACATACACAGCGTGTGCACCGACACATACACAGCGTGTGCACCGACACATACACAGCGTGTGCACCGACACATACACAGCGTGTGCACCGACACATACACAGCGTGTGCACTGACATAGGATCAACATTTAATGAGCTACGCATGAACTGCCCCATGAGATTAGATTATAGGTTAGTTTAAGCCTCCCTAACCGCTACAAAAAGATCCTATCGAAGAGAGGGAGAAGGAAGGCACCATATAGTATGGAGATAAGGGAATGCGGAATCTATGCAGAAGGGGCATAGAAACAGTCAGTTGAGAAAGAAGTTCCTGAAACAAGATGAAAGTTGGTGAAGAAAGTATAAGACAGACTTGGTACATAGCATATAAGCCCACACGATATGATGGATAATAGCACGCAGCAGGTCTACCCAAACCAGGGTTAGTAGAACGTCTTTTCTGGACAAAATTCTCTCATTTGGCTTTTAAACAAATGAAACAGGGCAATAAAAATACTTAGCATAAGGTAACTCCACAGGGATGCTACAGCACGTTGACATGAAAGAGCTCACGCTGCATGCTATGCCATTACGAAACGTAAATTGTTTAAAAATTTGGAGCCCGATTCTCAAATCATCTAAGGTGTCGTAGAAGATCTCACCTCCAATGTGAGATCTCGAGTCGAGAGACGAAATCTTCGAATTGCATATGCTCAAAATTGACAATTTGGGCCCGACAAAAAACGTACAGGAGCCCAGACAGAGGCAGTGGTTTCAGAGCCAGCCGTACCTCTACGACGGCGTAATTTGTTTGAAAAACCGGTGAGGGAAAATGAAAGGTCCCGAGCTGAGAGCTTGGTAGACCTACTTTTTGTTGAAATAGAATGTTGTTGTCGTGATAAGTGTATCTTTTTTTGGGGTTCACTGCTATCCTATTTTTCAGCTTCTACTACTTCTTTAACTTCCATTTTGTTTCATGAACTTCTTTCTCAACTTACTAATCTATGCACCTAGTGCATAGATTCCGCATTCGCTTATCTCTATACTAAACAATGCCTTCCTCTTTCCTCTCTTTGGAAAGCCTTTGTTGCAGTTAGGGAGGCTTCACACGTTGCTTGCTACACGACCCATCGATGGGCCGGTGGAAAAATTTTCACCAATCTCTCACAAGTAACGGTATTTAATGGACCCAGTTGATGTCTGGTATTTATAAAATTGCTAAGAACCCTTGGCTTTAAATTTGAGTTGAATATTGAAATTCAGTTTAACCCATCGCAGTCATATAAAATCTAATCTAATCTTGAAACACCGGCCTGTGAGCAGCAGCGGGCGAGCGCAGCGAAGCGTGGAGGGGGCAGTGAAAGTCCTCACGCCGCACTCCTGGACTACGGCAGGCATGCGGGCAGGTGGGCACGCGCCACAGCATCTCGTCGCCACGCACCAATTGCCTGCACCAGAATTTTCTGGCAAGTGGCTCTACGTGGAGCAAGTAAACAGGTCACAACCAACGCAGCCGCCTCTTGACGCTCTCGCACCTCGTTGGCGTTGGGTGAGTCATACGGGAAGTGAGGAAATCAGTTATTTCAATGAAGAATTAGATATCAAATTCTCACTCGGGGAGCATATGTGCTCAAATTCGCACTTTGGGAGCATTTATGACGATAGTTTAAGTGAATTCAAGGTCGATACTAAACAGGGGTAGGTAAAAAATTAACTTTTATCTTGGGTAAATTAAACGTTCTGCGCCCAGTAAACGTTGAATATTATCGGCAATGAACGTGTTGACTAACAATTTTTATAATGAACGTAGATGACCAATTTTTGAGCGCAGTCGAAGTCCGATTGAACAAAACTTGTATTCGGACTACCAACACCATCTGAAAACGTTTCTGATGCGAAGTGAGCTAATTCGGCAATTTGTTTTCCGATGTGAAACGAATGTTCTGCTACACTCAAACTAATAAAATATCCGTACAATTTGGTACTTTAAAATGCTCTAACATGTTGACTGGTAGGGGACCCGCCAGTGCTCAATGAGGGACTTTCAAAATGAGTGGTAACTCACCCGTGTTCACTGAATTATAGCATGTGCTTGATGAAAATCAATCGTGGCACCATCCAATTTGAAATTTTACTAGTAAATCGATTTTGGAGTTCAATGTATTTTAGATGAACATGATCAACACTTCTTTTGAAACTAATTAAATTGTAAATTTATTTCAAACAATTCGCCTTCTGCTACAGCGTTGTTTGTCTGTTGTGAATCCGGATTCTTTGAATTTAGATGCCATGAATTTTACACTATTATCAAGACTTCTTTCATCACCAAGAATAATCCTATAGCTTCTCCGTACGTTAATAATTACTTCATTACACTGGAAGCAAAGCTCCACGATTTATGCTCGGCGGGCTTATGCTTAGCGCACCATTTAAAGGGGTACAATTTGCGATGCATGAGATATTGTGACGGTTGGTAGAGCACAAATAGAACTTCAACCAGTACCACCAATGATTCAAAATTATCTCGAACTCTTTATGCTTTGTTGTGTTCTTGATATCGGTTATTCCAAAAATGTGAGCTGCGTATATTTGCGGCCAATCCCCAAGTTGAACCTTAATTTTTATCTGGCTCGACATAATTTTCATAATTATCTAATGCGAATCTCAGCACATGCGGGTAATTTACGGCCACCCTGCGCGTAGTGTTGGGGCGTAACGGTATAATTTCAAGCGACCAGTAACAGCTGATGGCATCTATCTGCGAGGACTTACGTATTTGAATCAAAGACAACATTAGAAGAGATCATTTTCCACCCATTTCTGTTCATTTTTATCATTTCACAAGAACTGTTGACTCACACCTTTTATGTAAAACAATTACCGACATCGCGAGGAAGCAAATACACGAGCTCTAATGCGAAATAATCTCGCTATGTTTTCAAACTGAAAATATTTTTCGAAAAGTCCAAGATGTTTTATACGTCGGAACCACCTCACGGTATCGAATTTAGAGAACTGGGTCGCCCTCTCGAGCATACGCCGTTGTCGTCTAAGGCTGTTTTTCAGACGCTGAAGTAACTGCTCGCATCGTGCTAGCGAGAAGCCAAATTGCGGCAAGCAACACGGCGTTCAGTCGTTTAGAGCCCACAAAGAATGTCTAAAAAGTAAATGAGCGCCTAAAAAAACTACGAATACTAATTTAGTTCACATAAAACTGGACACAATGTAAAATGAATGAAGATTAAAGGAGTTTTACATTGTAGTATTCCCCTACTAACAGAACCAAACACACTCCAAAACTAACCGGTTTTCCGCTTGCCATTTAATCACCGTCAAATGAGTAAAACCTCTCTGATCTCGTGTATACGCTAAAGTTTACCAAGTAACGAAAAATTCAAAGTTTTCGTTCATTTCACAAGTAAACCACCATCAACGTAAGAGCATCCATCGTGTATATTTTATGTGGATAATGACATAACTCGGTGTACATAGAAAGCAATGACGGGTGTCATTGAAAACATGTGGAAGAGTCTCTTTTAACAAGTTCACTATGGTTGCTACTTGAGTGGTTTTTCCTGAAAGACGGTTGCAATAATCCCGCCATTTCATCAGTTGGGCGCGTGCCAGAGTCAAGCTCCTTTACTGAATAAAGACTATAATTATAACTTTATTTTTTAAAACTTTAACCCTTGTTAATATATACATGAAGGAAATAAATTATTTCATCATATATAAAAGTGTTACATTAATTTTTAGAATTAGAATAAAAAATATGCAGTGGTACATATATGTACCAACACGTAGTGTCAAGCGTCTGAACACGAGAAGCCGACCCAAGCCTCGTATCGTGTCTTCAGCAATGTTGGTGCCTTACTTCTATTGCTTCTCCTCTTGTCTGTACAATCATAAGCACAAAATGTAATTTAATATAAAAAAGACATTTGTAGGGTATGATATTTAAGCCCATAAGACGTGCTCGACAATAAATTTAATCCTAAAACACATAATAGGCAAATTTAAAATCACATGAAATTTTAATTTTTAATATTTTTTTTAAACATCCTTAACAACAGTAGGTCACAAATGTGCAGAAGACAACAGAAATTCTAATGTAAGAACTTGCAAGCCACTTTTTCACAGAAGTATCCGAAACTAATATTTTTCTAACGTAGAAAAGCAGTTGTTACGGACATTCAGTACATTATGCATGTGAAGGATTACAAATGATGATAATCAGCGAACTCTACCTGAACAAGCTAAGGAACGCTACATTCCACGGAAGCTGACATAGCTCATGATTAGCGTAAGAAGTCATTTATTGAGCGATCCTAAGTTCCGAATATCGTTTAATTTATAATTGAATATTTTTGACTGAAGAAGTAAAATAAATAAATAAAATTTTAAGTTTATTTTTTCAAGAAGAAAAGACTCACAGAAGTTCTTAGAAATATTTATTATAATTGTCCAAGATTTGAATAATTCGCTCGGAAAATTTGTAAAATTCACTTATAAAATTTGTAGTAAAGATTTCCAGACAAAATCTTATGAAAAACTACGCCATTACATGCAGCGTTACACTTCCCTGTGATTTTACAACGTAATTTTTTTCCGGCCTATGAATAATTTTAACCCCCAAAGTATAGCCTCTGCAATGAGGGCGGCGAAAATCATACATGCCCCTGGCCAAGAACATAGACTGGGTTTGTAAAAGTTACTCTTTACATTTACAACAACCACCAATTAAAGAATCAAGTACCCCGGACGGTCCTAATTTCAAAAAATATTCACTCGAAGACAGTTCCAGTGGGAACGTTTGCGCAAAGTCAATAGCGTTATAAACCCGACAAAAATATCAACTTGCCTGTACTTAACCCATGCCCGAGCACGGTAACAGTGAGAGTGACAGCACACAACCGGTGGATGACCTACTCACTCCCCTCTCACCCCTATTACTTCCCCTCTGGGTCACGACTTCCCCCAAGAGTTGCCAAATTGGCCTTCTTATGGATAAACTTCTAAAATTTGGGCTCCTTCCAAATGAAATTTGACTACAAAATCACATAAAACGACCCCGCACGGTTGCTAGAAGCTGAAATATTATTAGCGCGAAATTCTATTAGAGCAAAGACAAATCGTAGCAATTTTGGCCGTAAAAAGACCGATCTGAAAGAAACTCTGCTCCGAAGCAGCGTCGGGTATGTGCGTAGGGACCATACGTGCAGGAATGCTGGAGCGCGCCACTGAGATGAGGATAGCAATAATGTACGCCTCACCAACAGCAGGCTCCAGTCGTGAGCAGGTGTTGTCATGCTCAAGAAAACCTTGATTCATGGGGTAGGGAAAACCGTAAAAGAGCATAAAACACCGTTCAATGAGCCAAACATAAGGATAATCGAGGAGTATAAAACACCGTCCAATGAGCCAGAGATAGAGATAATCAAGGAGTATAAAACATCATCCAATGATCAAGAGATAGAGATAATCCTTAAATAACATAAAACACCTGCCCATGAGCCAAATTATCTAACGCTCCCTGGAGAGATACAGCAAATTTTGCATACCTGTGACAGTTCTCAATAACTACAACCGTATGTTTGCTCGAGACAATGACTAGGAGACAATCGTCAACTTCTAAGCCTGTGACACTATTGCCAGCGACGACTAAGTCTGTCAAACAATAATCAGCGATAATGATTATGAAGCTTGCATAACAGAAAAAGTCCCTGTAGATGAGCACCAATTCCCTCACATAAGAGAACACGATCAGTCAACCCACTCGCGAGCGAAAGTCAAATTTACTTCACACGACCCGAGCAGCGCTAAATCCTTAACAGCGCTCCTTTTTTACCATGGATCGGGACAGGGAAGTGTTACGCTGTATGCAATACTGCATCCGGTAAATGAAGTGTTAAAATAAGCATGCTCGTCAGGCAAATAGTGGCATAGTGCAGGCTAGCAGGTGACGTCAACATAACGCATTATGTGAGCGCTACACATCTCAAGGCTCCCAAACGCAACACCACTGTGATGAAGCAAGTAAACGTCTGACAAATTCATTCCGTTGAAAAATGGTTCTTGACAACAAAATAATCGCAATCTCTTTAACTCCATTACCTATATTTAAAGATGAGCTTTCGCAACATCACAGGACTACACAAGGTAGAAAATTTTTTATAAAGGTTAAAACATTCAATAAATTTCACCTGTTATTAAGAAACATGCTTCAACAAATTATACAACTGTTATGGACAGCAGCACTAAATGTTGAATGAGACACTTTACTCAAAACATCCACTGAACGACGCAACGTTGATCATAACGAGAGCTGCCCGAGCATCCCTTTGATGCCATCTTTCAAATAACCATACAACGGTGAACACTCGGTCATATTTTACAGCCAGACGAACAACAATTCGGTGCATTCTTACGAGTTTCAGTATATCGTACGATCGTCGCCGGAAACCACAAATAAGTCAAACCAGAAAGTTTAGACGTGGCTGTTCAGATTGAGTTCAGACTTGCTTTAGTCTACGTTCACCTTAAACGAAAACTAATAATAACACTTATTCAATGCGCCAGGTGCAGTTTGCTAATTTCAAGCGTCTTTCACTACGAGCAATAATTCGCTGAACAGTAGTATTGAGATTTATGCCCACACTTTACTGAATAAATGATTTCGATTAACACAATATTTAGAAAAGCGTGCCACTCTGTACAGAATGTCACTCAAGGACAACTACCAAAATGTACTACAAAAAATAAGAATGAAACTGAAGATTTCTCAGGTAAAGTAAACATCGAAAACAGGCTACAACGAAAACACAGAACATGAGATCATTGTTATTTACATTAGACATCAGAAGGCAACAGTATCACAGAGCCCGTGATTCGGCGGGCTACACTATTCACTGGAGAGAAAATATCGCACGAGACAATTTGATTGCAAAACACATCGCATACGAATGCAACTTTTTGTCCCTTAAGTAATGCACATCAGAACGTATAATTCGCCTTTGTCCACCTACATCAACTGCCAGCATATAACACGTACCTAATAGCAAGCTACGATAGCAAGCTACGAGTATTTTCAAATTCAACAATAAACGAGTGTTAAAGATGAGATGTTAACACTTGGAGGTGCGGACAGTCACGTTCACGTCCCTATAAAAAATTGATAACACTATACGTCCTTGTATGACTATATACGAACTAATTGTCTCGACACAACACGCACGGGGTCTCAAAATTGCCAATCACTGCGACAATGGAAGATCAAAAAACATGGACTTCGAATCCGCATTTTCAATTCAAAGCTGCCAATCAAGGATCAATCACACCAATTCCTCCACACTAACACGGTAAAATGACAAGGGAAACTGGCACAATTAACACCACCCGCGTAATCGCAGGAACGCCTCAACATTTGCATGGTGCTTGTTTTTGGCTGACAACACGCGGCGGTGCTGTGCTTTGTCTCGGGACATCACCGAACAGAGAGAATGAATACCTTTGTCTTTCCAGGGCCAGCTGCACCGAGTGGGTGAGTGCTTTAATTACTTAAAATAATGAGTTTAGTCTTTGTGTGGCATCGTGGGGACCAAGGTCATGGCTGCTGTGACATCCAACGGATGAATGGAAACTGAACAGTGTATTTGCGTCTCAGTAAATGAACGTTCGCAATCCAATACACTACATCACATGTAATGAAGCTAACTAATAGCATGCAATGTAAACCACACAATACCCTCGCAATAAATGACTGATGCCACAACACACATCACCACACGTTGTCACACAAACCATCGTAAGAAGTATGGCACGACTTCAAGGTCTTGAATTTATTACGCAACCGCGGTACTCATTGATTCCACATCTGACCGCTGAAATTTCTTAATATATTTCACTAGGGTTCGGAAACAACCGATAAGAAATTAAAGTTAACACCTAATACATCATGTGACCTGAATTATGCGGTACACAGAGATTCTCCTGTAAAAGGGTGCCACCGACTCCAGGAGGGCGAGCTCTCTTTAAGAGAGGCGTTTCTCAGCTCTCTCGCCCTCGATCTTTTTGACCAGGAACACGTCAGCGCACTCGCCTTCCACGACGTGGGATATTTCTTTAGTGCACGACGTGGATATTTCTCTAGTGCACGAGGTTGGATATTTCTCTAGAGCACGACGTTGGATATTTCTCTAGTGCACGAGGTTGGATATTTCTCTAGAGCACGACGTTGGATATTTCTCTAGTGCACGACGTTGGATATTTCTCTAGTGTACGAAGTGGGATATTTCTCTATTGCATGACGTGGAATATTTCTCCAGGGCACGATGTAGAATATTTCTCTACTGCACGACGTGGGATATTTCTCTAGAACACAAATACAAACAAAGTACTACTTCACAGTCTCTCTGATTGATTAAAATATCCTTCACCTAATCTTGATTGTTTATCTTGACTGCAGAGACTGAACTGTATTCTGAATAGGCTCTAATTAGAATAGATCCAATGAACATGTCATTATCAGGAGATAATAAGCATGCGCTCGAGCTCGAGGAGACCCGAATAATGAATTGCACGAAGACATATCACGAGTACGCCCTCCTGTGTGTTCTACACCGCAGACACGTACTCTGATCAGCGTAGCTACCTGCACGCACGCATGAAACTGTACGCGAGTTCCAGATTTGGTTTGGACGCAAAAGAGTCAGTTCTGCCGTGAAAGGCAGCCTTCTGATAACATTTTAACGAATCTCTCTAGAAATCTGATGTTCTCAGTAACATTTAATTGAATCTTCAACAGTTAGTTCCTGGCAAGAAAAAGCTGCTTCACAAATGACAATTTGCTGGCAAAGGCTGAATATGAAATATTCACTTTAAAATCAATCTAATATGATAAGTGCCACAAGTTCGATAACGAACAGACGTAAATAAGCTAACCCACTCCAAAAACCTCAGTTTAACTCGAAATCTTGAAGTGAATAATGAAACGTCACAGCTATTTGCATTCTAGAGTTAAGCCCTGAGCTAATATGGAGGACGGCAGATATCACAAATTCAGAAAACAAAACTGGTCCCCAAACTTAGATGGAGAGAAATGGATTCATTTTGATCAAGCGCGCTGTCCCTCGTAACACCGACATGCACAAATGCGTTGGAGTTACCACCATCGGATACATGGCACTCGGCCGTCAAGCAAAGAACACACAAGTAAATTCTTTTTCACCATACACAGACGGCAATCGTGATATGCTCTAACCTAAAGTAATCGTTATTTCGGCCTTTTCACGCAGATAATCAAAGCGGCCGCATACACTAACCCAAAAATGTACACCGATAACATAAGTTTCGTTAACGCTTATCTCAAACACCAATATTAGGGAAGGTTGATAGCGAAGGAAGTGACGATGCCCACATCCTTCATTTATTCACACCGATACCGCCGTGTCACGACATCGTTGGTATCAGCGAGTCATACAACCCACGCACTGGTACTCAATGATGCTGTTTTTTCAGGACACCGTAGAGCGTATTAACTATGTAATGAATTAAACACGAAAAAATTCCGCAACAACAGGTAAAAATAGTCCAGCCTTCACGTACTTGGTTATTCGTGGATTCAACAGATACTAGCGAGAGCGAGTGAGAATGGAATGACAAGCACTCTCAAGTTGTGCGCACATCAAAGCACAAACAGTAATATTTGATGGTGAAAACTAAACGGATCTGCTACTAAAGTAACTAGACGCACGGGGCTGAAATGGAGGACACATTAACCGTCAACAGAGGGTTTTATCCATGACACACGAAAACAACCAACATAACACAACCGCCAGTGGATACCGTGACTGAAAGCGTTACTTTAATAGGAAAATACTCGAAGAAAGAGACATTCAGTCTACAAACATGTGGTCGTGACACAGATTTTATCGTGGCATTACATTAGATTTTAAGTTCACCACTTTAACCCAGAAACTGAGATGGTCTGCAACACATCGGATCAAAGTATACAGAAAATCGGGAAATAACTCCAACAAAAAAAAAAAAGATTTGCAAGTTTAAGCCTCTGCAACCACAACAAAGGCATTCTAAAGAGAAGGGTAAAGGCACCATTTAGGATGGCATTAAGGAAACGCGGAATCTATGCAGAGGGTGTGCTCTTACACAAGTTCCACTGCGTATAAAAGCAGTAAATTAAGCAGGAAGGCTACGAAATCAGTTACAAGTTGAAGAAGCAAGTTTGAGGTACGGAAAAATAAAACAGCAGTAAGCTGAAAAAAGATGCTCTTGAACGAAACAAACATTTTGGCCTACCTCACTCTCAGTTCGGGATCTCACGTTTTTCCCTGGGAGCGTTAATTCCCTTCAACAAAAAGGCTATAATAAATAACGTTAGTGTATAAGATTAACACCAAATTTCCTTCACGCCGATCAACCGACAAGGCGAATATTGAATCACTCAGATAGGTGGCTATCTACGCAACACATGGTAAGGCATTAAGAGAATACTTCTTGCACCCAACCAAAGCAAGGCCACACAGCTGTCAGCAAACGCTGCTACCCGTGAGGAGGCTACAATTTTGACTGGCGGCTATTCCTGGCTACCCTCAACAAAGGTAACCCATAGATTTAAGGTGTTTATTTGCACGAAATAACATGCAAAATTTCATAGGATACCAGTGGACTTGTTTGACTTAAGAACGGCTAGTCATTTGAGTGAAATTACACAGATTTTTACCTGAAAAGTAAATTCACTCATTAAAATGTAATTTAATTTCTTCATTGCCATCCCTACAGGGAGAAAACAAAATAATAAAAACACCTAACATTTTGGCATCGTAAGCTTTGAACATGTTTTAAACAATCAAAACGTGACATTTTATTGATTTGTGTTAACTATTTTTATTATCTGAAAAGGTTATTTAAAATGGCTGTTTTTTACAGATATTTAATAAAACCTTGTTTATAATTTATAAAAATGGCAGACCTCTCTTGTTTTCAAGGAGGCCAAATTGTTGGTGCTTGTATGGCAGTCGCTAGTCTAACAAACTGCCCGAATGCCGTTTCAAACTGGCTTGGCGTTTCAAAAAGTACTGTATCAAAAGTAATGACTGCCTTTGAAAGAGAAGGAAAAACGTCCTCAGCAAAGCACAGGTCTGGCCGAAAGGTGAAGTTGTCTGAGAGAGACTGTCAGACTCTAATCGAATTGTTAGAGAGGATCGCAAGACCACGGCTCCTAAAATCACTGCAGAGCTCAATAAACACCTACAGAACCCAGTTTCCACAATGCACAAATCTGAATTCCACGGAAGAGCGGCAATTGTAAAACCTCTGCTCTTAAAGACAAGGTTTGTCAAGGTGTTTCCATTGCGATTTTGTCCAACCCCTGTTTGTATATGTAAAATATTTTATTGGGCATTGAGAGTGTTATGCATCAGTTAATGAAGATTTAATTTTCGAATAGAAACATGAAATTGAAATTAAAATACTAATTAGAAGTGAATTTACCTCAACATTTCCATACTAACTCCATCCAATCTAAATCATTTTTTCACAACTCGGATTCGAAATTTTACAATTGACCACCAAAATAAATCGCCAATGTTCCAGTATCTCCTACACAAACTAGTAGCATCAGGAATCCTCAATGCGTGAAAAATGTATAAAAAATAGTCTGTTGGCCGGGCAATATACGAGCGCTAACATAATAAAGCCAACTTGCTGCTGTTAAATAACTGCCACCAGAAATTCGCCAGCGTCCAAGCAAGCGTCCGAGCAACACCTGTACGGTCTCTTTACGCTCTCGGCAAACACAACTTGACCAGACCGCGCTGTTCACCTTGTGGAACACGAGACATGTTTACATTGCGTTGACGTGAGACGGGTCTTCACATTCCTTAGCGCAAGCCATCAGATGAACTTGAAATTGACCAGTTTGTGGGCAACGGAAACGGGCAAATGCGTAGCGAATGTTAGTAGAGGCGCCCATATAGCTCAGGACAATATTCCAGCGGCACTAAATAAACATTCCTCATTATTCTGATATTCTTCATCATTCTGATCTTCATTATTCCGACATTCCTCATTATTCTGACATTCCTCATTCAAACACCGCCGGCCCGGAGCTTGGAGGCAGTGCCACCAAGGGAGGCTGGCGGCAGCAGCAGCAGCGGAGTGCCGTTACGAAGGCGCTCCCATCTCGATTCCTGTGGGCACAAACCTGCCTCGGAACTCGTTTGCCCTCATACCCTACTCCTCCCCATATGCTCAACTGTTCCCTGGATTTGTGCGTAACGTTCCTTCTTGTCTACTGGGATATTATCTCATCATTCTTTCCTGTTGGATTCTCTGGATTTGCGATGAACGTTACCAGGCGTCCACTGTGAAATTATCTTATTCTTTCCCGTTAGATACCCAGGATTTGCGATGAACGTTACTTGTTGTCTATTGTGACATTATCTTATTCTTTCCCGTTGGATTCCCTGGATTAGCGTGTAACGTAACCTGGCGTGTATTGTGATAATCTTATGATACTTTCCTGATGGGATCCTGGATTTGTTCTTTGCATAGCTTTTGTGACAGGATCTGATCATTTGTTCTTTTCTGATCTGTTCTAGTGATCATTTATTGCACTGATCAACCTCTCCGATGCAGCTGCTGATGCCTCTTACCAATGTCGTCCACATTTTCTCGACTTGTCGACCCTCTTACAGTTTTCAAGCCATACATTTTTGTTTTGTTTCACATTTTAACTGCTCTACGGCGTATTCAAATAAACGCTACGAAGAAGGGTTAGCCTGGCCAGCAACCATCATCTTCTCAAAAAGACACATCACAAAATTTATTCTCGTCAATAAGCGCAACATATGCTTGTTTCTACGGACTTCACCCAACCATCGCACCCAGCCGTTACAACGTCAACCGGAGCCGCTTGAAAGCTACGTCCACCCTGGTACCCTCATTCTGCGAGTGCCACGTAGCCAGCGTCTGAAGAAAGCTGTATTGCTAGACACTTCCATTTCTCTTCATATATTTCAACTCTTTCCGTAGACACTTAGAATCTCATTCATTCTATATAAATTACTTGTTAATTAAAATGTAAACTTAATCCAATCTAATTATCTGACGACATAAGCTATTTCCGTTAAATTATTAACGTAAAGTATTGTGAATAAGAACGCGTTTGTTTTGAGTCGTGACAGAGACGCCCGAGGCATGCCTCTTCAGGGAGTCGGCGGGACATTACCGAGACAGCCGTGTCAAGTGTAGGTCGTACTTTCGCCTCGCTTCCCTTGGGGCAAGCGTAGGCACTGGCGGTTATATCTATTGAAGTCTCGTGATGACTTAATCGCCAATCTGGAATCTAAATGCAGCCAAGTATCCTACGTGTACTCCACAATTATCATCCATGTCGTGTTATTTCACGTGTAGGTTTAGTCGATTTTCGCTTTCAGCGTAGGAAGGATTTTTCTGTACCTAGGATGTGTGCGTTAGATTCACTTAATGTATTAGATAATCTATGTTTCGCTAACTGATCCAGTAACGAGGCCTCACCTCGATATGAGATTATAACGTCATTAAATGGATTCCTGTCCATCGATTGTGTCAACTTTTCAGAATCAAGAGACGTCATCATTTCAACATTAAATTAATAATTTGGAAACCTGTTTATTTAATCCCTTGCAATTATTTACCCTTTAGTCATCTGAAAATAACTGTCATCTGAAAATATCAATGATTATCGGAACATCAGAAAATTACTGAAAGATACGTCATTGGAAAATAAATGACGATAAATGACCTATGAATACGATTAAAATGACAACTCGGTAGGATAACACACCGACGACTATAACGATGGAGTGGCAGTGGCGAAATAAAAATGTATAATCATAATAAATGACGGCAGCGGTGGGACAATCATAATATTTTTTTGTTAGTTGAAGTGTTTTTCCTTCTAATACCTTCGGTTTTCTTAGCTTTCAAAGGTTTTACTTTTATTTTATTTAGCGCTATCCTATCATTAGGATATATCTGATCACTTTATCTGAAAAATATATGACTTGAGGCAAAAAATTCATCTTCACAGCGGAATGATCACGGGGAGTAATGACTGCAAACTTTTGCACCAGAAGACAACCACAGTAAAGCATTTGCACCGAAACTTTCCTAAAGTTTAATAAAAGCCGACGTTGGTCGAGGTTTCTTCTGGATCTAAAATTGATCAGAGTAAGATCGCTCTCGCTTAGAGATTAGAATCGTTCATAGAATCGAAATCGCTCTCGTTGCCAAAAAAATATCAGCTGCAAAACTGTGTCACGTAACAACTTGAAAAAAGCCGTTCAAGAAAGTGAGTCGCTCGCTAAGCCAGCTGAGCAAGTGCGATCAGATTTCCATAGACATTCAGTTACTGGGATGTTCAAGTATAGAGTTAAACTTAGCACAGTATCACAACAGCTCAGATACTTTTGTTGGAACTTAACATACGTAAAATATTCAATACTCTTTGAACTGGTTGAATTGAATATAGAATAAAATATAATAGAAAAGACACAACGTGGTCCATTCTCGGGTTGTCTTAAGTCCAGCACCGTCGGACACCAATCACGCACTGGCACTAAATAAACATTTTCAGTCGTCAGTTTTCACACAGTAACATCGGTACATTCATATTAACACAACATCTCTAAACGCGGTCATTACAACAAGTGTGATCACATCATTTGATAGTCAACTTCGCATTACTAGAGACGGAGGCACACGTGCCGTCAAAAATGGCGTTGGCGCTACCCTCCGATCAGGCATTACAAATAGACTCGTAATTATATCGCAGAAAGAAACGCAATTTTTCATAAGGCCAACTGAACTACGCATGCAGTAAATGCACTTATACGATGTTTCAGGTATTCCACGCTGGTACTCCTCCATACTTTCGCAAGCACCTGTGCCGCTTCTCCAGCTTCATGGAAATATAATTATCCAGATCGCAAAGCCTTACCTCGTCAGACCGAGCCTACCTAGTTCTGGCGCACAAGAAATAGACGTAACTGATCAGAACAAGGCTGAGCAAGGAACCCCTCCACCTCCCGGACCTGCCACTCACGGTGCTGCCCCTAGACTCTAACTCATTAAGCACGACCCACCGATGGGTCGCATCGCAAACAACGTGCTAAATGGTTGATGGGTATAGCTTACTTAAGACTGCATTTAAGGCGTTTCTTAGTTAAAGATACACATAGTTGACAGGAAACATTTGACACTAAACTGATTTAGTTATGCAGTCCCTCCCCAACATACGAGCTCGAAATAACTTGAAATAGTTCCAAGAGGACCCGCTCTTTTAACTTCATCTGTAGATCGCACCTGTGTATAAATGTAAGGAACACCCGAGAATGAGCTATTTTGGAATTGAACTGCTCTTAATAATCCACACTTAAATCGTAAGACACGCAAATGTTTATACCACTGCTCTTGCAAATGAAATCAATTTCAAGACAAGAAAGAAAACGTACCAGCATGAAGATTTTGGTACCCTAATGAAAGAAAGTATTTATCTGAAAGTATAGGTGCCCGTATGGAAGAAAATGAATCTAAATGAAAATATAGGAACACGTATGAGAGCATAGGTACCTATCTGCAAGAAAATATGTTCATATACTGCGTGACACTCTAAACGGTAGACGATTCATACTAATCAAACCCCCTCACGTGAACGCTACTTCATCCTAAATATGAGTAAGAGCGTCAACTCGCAATTCAAGAAACTCGTAACAATTTCTCTGGAAGTAGCACAGAAAAAGAAAATAAAGGCATGATTTGCAATTAACATCATTCACGCAGTTCATAATCTTAAACGATCTTCAACGGCGACGGTTCAAGGTCCCGAGAGCGGATTTCAATCCTCAAAAGCGAATTAAAAAAAAAAAAACATAAAGACTACTCAGGGTCTGGCAATTCTGCAGGGCTGTCAGATGCGTCGCTTTTTATAAACAAATTAGACTTTAAAAATCGTAACTGGAGGGTTTAGGGAAGAAAATAGGCCTATTTGGACACCCTAGAACGGATAGCTTTGATTTTCCTTGTATGATCACAGGAAACCCTTGAATTGGCCTTAACGGTGATGCGTCTTATCATATGCGACACATGCACACCAGATAGGTAAATCAAGTATCAAATTAGTTGAAACTTGAGCGCAGGATTACACAAATAACCAAACATTTCACTCTTAACTAATTTTGTTTAATTTCAATCCATGGTAAATGAAACTGAAAGCAAACCCTGAGTCAATTTCGAATGTTGAATACGACTGAAATATCCTATTATTACGAGAAGATTTTACTCAATGCACAGTGATTATCAATAATTACAGGTCTGGCATTCTGTTAGTTCAAAAAGCAAAAACTACTTAATTTTCCGAATTCTAAATTTCAATTCATTGCCAGATATGCAGGCCACCGGGTACCAGACCACGGGACCTTGATTAATTTTCCCAACGATAAAGATTCGTCCGAAAGCAAAAGAATAACCTCAAAAAATCAAAAGAAAAAGACAAATTCGAGTAATCCCAAAAACAAATGAAATTGCACTTATTTCCCGCAACACAAGCGCACAAGTCGAAACCGTAAGTCTTACTTCAGGCTACCGGTTCCGGATTTCCAAGTCCGTAAAACTACCATAAAAGTAATGATGAGCACTATTATGCTCGAAGTAAATAATATATCAACCTCAAATTTAGCCACATAAAAACCCGCATAAAAACAGGAACATAAAATTTCAAACGGCATAAAAACGATGCATCTGAGCAAACAACGCAAAATGAGTGACCCAGATCCGAGAGATCCCTCACGGCTATTACCTAATGCTCCCACAACAAGAAATTCAGGGAGGAAATGCAGCATTGAGTAGAGCTATTTTTATATTAGCAAAAGCTTCCACGGTTAGAACTAGGAACCGCTCAGAAGGCAACGATCTGGTTAAACGCCGCCAATGAAAAGGGGTGAAAATACTTCACTGCGTCGAACCATTTTTATATAAGCAGAGGTCCCTACAGTTAGAACAATTGGGGTTGGCTCACATGGCAACGATCTGGATAGACGCCGCCAATGACAAGAAAACAAGGGTGAAAATACTTCATTGAATCCAATCATTTTATATTAGGAGCTCCCACGGTTAGAAAATTAGGAACGGCAAAGATCTGGTTATACGCCTCCAATGAATGAGAGTCAGCTCGCTCCTGCGTTCTGCTGAGAGAGGTGCAGCAAGCTCTGTCCTGAGATGGTCCTGTGAAGGAGCGGCTTATGACCAGGGGCAGGCTTGTTTGGGTGGCACACACTCCCTGCCATACACGGAGTGGCAGAAGACACGGCATGATCGCGAATCAACACTAGAGGTGTTGTACATGAACCCATAAGAAACTGAGATCACGGAAACTAGAATGCTGACAACATTGAAGTTGGAACATGTGACAGCAGCCCGTAAAATGAGAAAGCATGAAATGCATACAAACAAAGTATTATAAAGTCCCACTCACACGCCTTTCAACGTCAGATCTGTGTTTTGACATTCGATACAGTCACACCAGATATGTAAATCCATTAGCCAATAAGTTACAACTTGAGCGCAGGATTACAAAATAACAAAACATTTCACTATTAACTAATTTCATTTAATATGAATCTATGATAAATGAAACTTAAACTAAAGACTTGTGGCACTTCAATGTTTGGAACACACGGCATCTGCATCGGTGTGGCACACCGAGATGGCACTTTAATGCTTAGAACACACAGTATCTCCTCCGATTTTGCACACCGATATGGCACTTAAGTGTGCCATATTTTCTCACTCAGATACGGCATCCAGTGTGCCACACACCACATCCACACCGGTGTGGCACACCGATATGGCATACTGTCGAGCAGTTGTCACAGACCAATGTGGCTGGAAGGGGATAAACGAGACTCTGTATCAACCGCCCAGTACACGTCTGGCAGCAGGCACCTGAGAAGGAAGCACGGCGGCTTGATCTGCAACTACAATTTCCGGTTGCCCGCGAGGATGGGTCAGGCTGCAGGGGTTCTTGCAACCATGTAGACGGGAAGCCACGCTTGTTAACTTGCCACAACAGATGGCCGGGTTTTAAAACCAAAATTTGAAACGAACGTCAATGATTCAGTAATTCCTAGTGATGCAGGAGCTCTCTGGCTATAAGTTGAATGCTCATACAAGAGTATCATCAAATGAGAGGATGAGATACATGAGCAAACCGAAGTTTTATTCAAATTCACGACACACCAGGTGGTAACATACGTTCTGTTAGCTTTGAGTTTCCATTCAAGAAAGTTGGCTTACTTGTGCGATTCGGGATGGATCGTCCACTACGAGCTTCTGAGATATAACAAGAAGACTAGAGTTACACGCCTAGTCAGCAACTGCGAAGGCTTCACTGAGCCGTAGCTAACGTACTTCTAGTATTTTAATGGGAATATCAAAAGACGAGAGATATCCGTTTCGCATTTATCTCAATAAAATAATTTACATTACTGTGAAGTACGAGTGTCCCACTGAAGTAAATTGCAAAGCGGTTATCCTTCATCAAGACGGTGTGTCTACATGTGCACAACTCAGATGGAGGCTTCCGTCTAGAAAACACTCCCTACCCGCAATGCGCAACTAATATTCTCAATTTTTCTGCAATCTAAACCATTAAAATCTGAATTCTTATAACCGACTGTGATCCGAATAGAAAATTCTGATTTAAACACTAAATTTCGTTGAAGATACCTCAGAAAAATGGTAACAGCATTTGAGTACCGACAACAAGCGTTTAGCACATTACAATTGTGAATGCAAATACAAAGTAATGCAAATTATAGCAAACATCAAAGTAAAGAATGAGGTCTGTTTGGTGTACCACCACATCAGAATGAGGCGTTCCAACAACACTCAACATCAACATACCGTTTTGAATACTACAAAAAACTAGAAATAGCGCTAATGAAAGAACCACTACGGACAGCATAGCAAAGCGGTGTTTCTCATGACCTTTCTCAGACACTCTCTAAATTTCGGATTCTAAGTCCGAAGTGGTTAGCTCTAGACCACACCCGGACGCTCAATAAGCAATGGGATACTTACGAACATGACAGTGAAACGCAGTAATGACACAACGCGAGGTAACAAACTGCTGGCCAAATTGCCTTGGGCAATTTCTTGAACGTTTTCTCACTCCATAAAGCCCACCATTTAAATCGCATAAAGCGCTTCAACATGCAAGCTTCACCTTCAGCTAAATCGCGATCACCCAATTTAAGCCACTCGTAATAACACGCTCTAACTAGCATGTTCTCCTTCTAGCTGAAGAATTATATAAAGTTCATGATCCCTCTATTTAAGTAACTCGTAAAGGTGGTGAATTACGCAACAGCACGAAGGCGAAGCGTCATGTACTGAAGATAATGCGAAGTAGAAAAGCTCTACCTTCTCACGATGTGCTCTTACCAGCAACTTAACATGACATTCTCAGTATACGAACATACATGAGCTTTCACTCGCATGAAGTTACATTTTGCAACTGCGAGTCTAAATCCTACACAGAACTTTTTATGTGCACTTTCCCAAGCATCAGCGTGGTGAAAGTGTCACAACCAACTTGTCAGTGCAAAAATAACGTCAATGAAATAGAGATGTCTCTCTACGTGACCTTAAAATTCACGAGCCATTAAAAAAAATTCCTTTCAGACTCGCTTTCACGCACTGTCAAAAATAAATTCAAATGCTTAAAGCTACGTACATTCCAATCCTCTTCTTACAGTAGAACCATTAAATCCCCTTATGGCTATGCTATACAAAACAAGCAACCCCAGAGTAAATAATTTCGCATGCCCTCTGATTCAATGATCTGAGTCGTTCTCATGCCAAACCTATTTTGGCGTTGCTCTAATTTGTAAAGCTCAATTAAGCTGCCTAATATTCCGATACTGACCTGTTACACACTGCACTGACTTTCTGAGTTAAGACAAGCGAACTAATCTACAATATCGTCACGACGAGGAGACTGACCATGTGGTTCGCAAAGATGATCATTAAAAGACATGACGGCTTTCATTTCTCCTGTCACCGATAAACCCATAATAAATGCTTTTGAAAATGAAGCTGTAGGGATCAGACACTGGTCGTAATGAGAGGCCAATTTGAAAGCGTCCATCACATGCCGAACGTATTATCATCCCACTTAAGAGTAAACACTGAGAACTTTCGGCTTTCACACGCATACGGAGATTTAAGTAGCCACATATCTTTGCAGTAACTCGTCGAGTGTTCACGCATCATTTTCCAACTAATTTCATATATTCCTGCGTCTCTCACGTCTAGTTGGTTTAGGCCGCATGCTCCAGCTCTCCCTTCAACACCTGAAACTTTCGATTCCCTCAAAATTAATTTTACTCAATAATAAAAATGCACTTAGTTTCTATGAAAGATATTGATAGAGAAGATGGGATATTATATTACTAGCACGAGAATACTAAGTTTTTCGTGTTATTAATACGAACAATTATGAATTTTGATCACAGAAATTCAACGAATGACATTGTTATAAGTTATTAATACGTCCATGAGCTCATCAAGTTTATACTGACATTAATAACAGCTAAAATTATATGTTAGCTTCATCCTCCTTAACCACAACTAATGTATTCCAAAGAGAAGATAAAGGAAGGGTTCATTAAGTATAGATAAAGTAAACGGAACGCGGAATCTATGCACAAGGCGTGCTCCCACACAAGATACCCGGCCCATAAAACAACACGTTGAGAATGAAGTTTATGAAACAAGATAGAAGTTGGTAAGGATTCAGTAAAACTTGGTAGAGGGAACAGTGAAAAAGAGTGAAGAGTAAATTCATACCACTGATAATGGCCCGTGGCAGAAACGTTTGAAATTAGGTTTTATTAGATTGTATACCTTAAATGATTGAAGTAATTCATCTTGCTCTATCATTTTTATTACAGTCGCTACGGCTCTTTGATGACTTTTAAGATAGAAGTTGAAGAAGAAAGTACTAGGTGCTGAGAAGCAGGACAGTAGCTGAGAAAAGATGGTCCAAAACAAAAATGTTGTAATGGTTTACAATTCAGACACCCTACGTCGGGTTTAAATAAACGTTACGAAGAAGGGTACGTTTGGCCAACGATCACCTTTCGGAAAAGAACCGCCATCAAAAATATATTATCGTCGATACGAACAGCATGTGCTCAGTTCTACTAACATCGCCCAGAACATCTCAACCAACGGTTTCTTCAGTCGACCGAGAAAGCGTCATTTGAAACCTACCCCACCTTGACACCCCCTCTCTGCGAGAGCCACGTCAACCCTGGCGGCTTGAGGGAACTGTACGTGGTGCCGTATACTTCCATCTCTCTTCATATAATTCAACTCTATTAGTAGACACTTAATGTTTGTTCATTCCGTATTAATACTTGTAAATTAATAGTTGAACGTAATCTAATTTAATTATATGACGACACTTGCTATTTCCGGTAAATTATTAACGTAAAACATTGTAAGCGGGAAACGTGTATGTTCCCAATCATAACAGCGTCACGATGGCTGTCCGTCTGCGAGGCAGCGTTGAGGCATTAGCGCCACCGATACTCTGAGTGCAGGACGTGTAGATGCCTCGCTGCCTTCGGGCATGCGATGGCGCTGGCATTTATATCCTTTGGAGCCACTTAATTGAATTATCTATCAATCGCCAATCTGGAAATTGAGTGCAGATGAGTATCATTCTTTCGTGTATCCACAATTACCATTCATTTCTGTTATCTTACGTGTAGGAATCTGCATTTGCTCACAGTGTACGGAGCATTATTCAGTATCTAGGATGTACGCGTAAATTCACATTATGTATTAGATAATATGTGTTTTGCTAACTAATTCGGTAACGAGGCCTCACCTCGATATGTGCTTATTATAGATAAATTCCTGTCCATCGATTGTGTTAACTATTTGAACCAGAAGTCATCGTTAATTTTCACGTCATCATTTCTATATCAAATAACAAATTTAGAAGCCTGTTTATTTAATCTTTTACAATTATCGAACATCAGAAAATACCAGAAAAACACGTCATCGGAAAATGACTTATAAATGCAATCTAAATTCTAACAACGAGGAAAATCATTAAGATGATAGCTGAACGGTGGAATTTGAGTTTGCTGTAATATAAAATGATATCTTCGAATCATACACGCACGAAGTACATAACAACGTTTCTAATTCAACCAAAAGGGGGCTATATCTCAGTTCGGGACCTCACATTCACCCTCTGGGAGCGCAAACTACCAGAGGCACAATAGTAAATTAACACAAACCGCAGCTTTCCCGTAGCCTTCTTGCGACATAAATATAAAATGCACACAGGGACTTCCGTCGTCTGGTATCCAACGATAACTAAAGAGCATTGAGCCTTTATGTACCTACAGACCTGATGTTAGTGAGGACTTCTCCCGGTCGGCATTCAAGGATCAAATCCACGTACAATTTATAATCCAAGCTACTTTTGTCTACCAGGCAACCGCTTTTCAAACAGCCTGCGTCGTCGCAGGTAGCGCGAGTTACGTTAATTAGGCACCGAAAGTTCAGAAAATTTCCTAAGACACGATCAACACGTAAGATGAATATTAATTCACTGCTGTACATTAAATAGTACCCGTACGCTTGTGTAACGAAACAATTATTTCGTCTTGCTAGGTAATATAATATTATTTCGTTTCGCTGGGTAATATATTGTCGGGCTAGATGACGTGAACAGAGCAACGCGAAGGGATATTGGAATGCCAACCGTTAGGCCAGTGCTGCGTTCGTCGAGGCATGAGAACGAGCCTCGGACAAGCGTAGGGCAGCCGAGGGTTGGCTTGAGCAATAGCCGCGTCACCGGAGCCAATGAGCGCTCTGGAAGGAATCAGGCCAGTGGGTGTGTCTGAGCACGCTCCAATTAGAATTCGAGACGTCAGGACAAGGAAGTATTTCACTAATCAGGTTGAAATTCTGTCTTCGGAACAATGAACATTCGTGAAGGTTCTGGAAGAAATCAGGCCAGACACATATAAGGGCGCGACAAGAAGAATCGGGGAGGATTTTCCTCTCGGTGACGCAATAGGAGAGACGCATAGATTTTGAGCGCGAGGCTGGGGTACCGGCAAAATTGCCGGTACATCCCGGCAAATCAACAATTCAAGATAAACCCCTTCAGGAGCGTCAAGACACAAAACCCCTCTCTACAAGTGGACGCTGATGATATTTACGAGAGGTGAAGGATTCTACGAGCAGCGAGAGAGGCAACAGGCAGTAACTGCGCAATTCAGCATCAAGACAAGTACAAGAGCATAATTGCAGAAGAACGAGGTAGATATCTCTGACACCAACGAAGCGCAACTGCCAACAAGTCATTGAACATCGGAAGATAGCCAGGCGTCTGTCATCAACGCCGGGAAGATGAAGAGGCATCTCCACGGCGTAGCGGTGAACTGAGTACGCAGCTGAGCCCTATCAACAGCACAATGGAGCCGGCAGTGAATTAACAGAAGCGACACATTGCAGAGGAGTTTGAGTGTTTTGAGGTGTTGAGAAATTGAGGCAGTGATCAAAAGTGCAAGTTTAGGTACAAAACAGCACATTGGAAAGTGTTTTGAGATGGCGCGCTATTTATGAAATGTTTCATGTTGTGGTGTAATACACGTAGCAGAAATGTGTTATTCGGTTATAGAGCGAGAGTTCGAGTGGCGCGTTATGCGAGTTGTTCTAAAGTTTCTGGCACCTTGTGGTGAGCAAGGATGTTACCCTGTCATACGTTGTCCACATTACTTAGTGATCTCATGTTATTTAATATTTGCCCTAAATTTTGTGCAAATCGTTAATCATTTGCTCACGCTTAATAATTAATAATCTTGATTCGCGGTGAGCATGACACCCCTGTTCTTTGAATATCATGTCGCATTGAATTTTTTATATGTCAGGAATGTCATGTGAACATTTCATCATGGCACTCATGCTCTTTTTAATCATTTCGTTTAGATTTTTGTGTGCTTTAACTCGCGTGTTCCACGTTCAAAAAAAAAATGTTTAAATCTTTCAAATTTTGTCGTTATTATCCATGCTGATAAAACTAAGGTAAACTCGTGATGCACTATGCTAATACTGCTGTTCCTACTTTTCCTCCTTTCCGTCCATTCTCTCCCTGTGTATTTTTTTTCTTTAATTTCATTTCCACTCTCACTGTCGAGGTTTAAATTCCTCATCGTTACGTCATACGGCCGAGCCGGTGTGCGTATCGTGACACTTGAAAAACAAATAAAAATACATAGAGAACCTAATCAAATTAGAATTTGGCATTTTTATGCATATTTCATCACCTCACAGACTAAAGGATTTTACTAAAAATCCTTTATGCAAATGGAATACAAGCAATATAAGCAAACTCGTAATTGAAGCAAAAATGAGTGCATGCTAAGTTTCCGACTTCAATTTTATAACTATTCTCCAATGCTGGATAAAGTTTTCAAGATGTACTGACCGATGCAAAAACTTGAATAATCTGGACCCGCACACCGGCCAGCCGACACCGCGGACGAATTCAAACTGTACAACGTACATGGACCAACTTCTGGATTCTGTTAAATGTAGCAACGCAGATTTGACGAGCGTTTTTAAACATAGAGAACAAAGTGCGGCACGTACAGCCTGCCGGCCCATGGTGATGTACGACCTGCAATTGCAGCGTGAGAACAGCACTCGACAAAACCAAGTTCTCCTTCCCGAGGCCAGCTTACGGCGTAATTAAATGCCAGACATGAACGCGTCTGAAAATTCTGCTGTGCGGCCGTGCATGTGTCTGGCGTCCAGGGAAGCACTGTTATAAAGAAGCGCGTGTTGTGCCGACAAACAAGGTGTTACTTTCATCAAAACAAGAAATCGCAAACAGGATATCAGTGATGCCAGTTGGTCCTTTCTGTCTTCAAAGTTAGCCTTCGATGTACAAAAAATATGCGGCTATATTTGAGATTTTGTCCTAAGGAAAAGGCTAATCCGCTAACTCAATGTAAAACAGTTGAAACATGTAGGTAAGAGGGGGCCAAGCCCATGAGCATATCAGCTATGTTACAATGGAGAAATGCAATTACAAGTCGTTGAACTCGCACCCAAAATCAAGGTTTTCATAGCGAAGTTCAAGTCGCGGTCAAATTAACATCTCACCACTGTATTTTACAGAGTTTCACTGCTCAGAAAATGATGCAAGATCATTTTAAAGGCATTCGAGCACTAACTGGAGGAGTGTAAAGATATACCATTATACCTTTTCTTCTCATCTTCCGTCTTCATCTTTCTCAACAGTAGTCCTTCACTCGCTCCTAAGAGATCAGCGCACCGTCTAAGTCAATATGGCTTTGGCAATTTCGCGTCACGCAAGACAAGAGATGAAGAAAGAGGCTCCACCCTTTCTCCTCCTTGAAAAAACTTAGAATTTCTCGTTTTATCGGAGGAAGTTAGCTCCTGAATCTTTATTTCGATACCTCGCTATAAAAATCAACGGCATACGGTCCACGAAATATCGGACGATGTTAACAGCAGGTTGTGAGCCCTATACCTGTATTCATAGATGGCAAAAATACTCGTACGCAGGAGGATGTAAATTTTAGGATAGAAATGTTCAACAATCAGAATGAGGAAAAATGGTCATTATAACCTACAGTTAAAGTTAAGGAGACTTTCAGGTGAAAAATTCTTTGAAAACATCAAGTGTGACGACAGCACAACACCACAAACCACGCTACCATCAACAACGAAAGAACAAAGCCTCACAGAAACAAAAACACGGACAAGGATTATACACGGAAGCGACCTTCGTTATACAAACACATTGTAAAGAACAAGGAAGTTTGCAACAAGGAGATGATGCGCGGCTCAAGGAGAGAAAGGAGTGTGAACCACTCGCCACGCAGAGCCGTGGCTCGAAATATAGGCACAGGCCGTGACGTGACACGGCCTGTAGCTGTGATACTCCCACACCCTTCCGGCCTCCTCCTGGGTCTGTGAGACGTGTGGGCAACTGCCAGAGGGAGGACAACCCACTTCCAGCACGGGGACAACCCACCTCCAGCACGAAGACAACCCAATCTCAAGAAAAACACGCGGCAACTAAGAAAACTGTGAAATCTTTGTTCCCTTTGTGATTTCCCGCTGATTGCTTGCGTGACTAACTTACGGCAATGAATTTTTCATAAAAACGGATCTGTATACCACTTGCGATTTTTTAACTCTCTTCGTTGTTGAAGTCTCAATGAACTTTCAAATCAAGTCTCCTCACAGCCACATTTATGATGTGAGTGTCGTTATTGAATAAATAATCGCTTCGCCATCCAATGCAAGCTCTCGTTGCTTAATACTTTGACTCCGAAGTGGTGCATAGTGTACCACTAGGTAAATTGCTCATTTACGTACCGGAATATACAAATAACATTTAAACTATTTTGCTCCCTTTTCCGAAATAAAGTTTAGAGTATAAGGTAACATATTTTGTTTAAATGTATTCTTTACACATTTTAAAAAGGTTAAAAATGTATTAGAGCAGAAAAGACGATTTTTCAAGACGACTTGTTCTAGCCTAACCAAACTGATCGTAGCAACCGCACAATCGTAGTCAACGTGTTAAATTTGATCATAATGAAGGCTCATCTTTTCATGAGATCAAAGGTAGCATGTGTATCAGCCAGTGGCGTCTTAATCGATTATCGCGCACATGCATGATTTTAATCACGCTTATAAGGGTGTTCAGATAATCCAAGCAAAAATATTTTCCGATGAGGCCTGAGCGCTCACTTTAAGACCTCAAAATTTTGTAACAATACGTTGAAAATCATCGCTTTATAGTTCACATATAAGATGGTTTTTTCTCATTTTTGTTGACACCACGTCAGAGTTAACCAAACCCTAAAGATATATCATTACAGTTAAACTTCTAATGGATTTTAATAAGATTAAGATTACAAGTTAGTTTGAGCCTCCCTAAACGCTACAAAAAAAAAAGCGTATCGAAGAGTGGAAGGAGGAAGGCACCATTTAGCATGAAGATAATGGAATGAGGAATCGATGTAGAAAGAGCATAAAAACAGTATGTTGAGAAAGAAGTTCATGAAATAAGATCAAAGTTGAAGATGAAAGTCAGAATTACTGAAAAACAGGACATCAGTGAACCGAAAAAGATGGTCCTTAACATAGCAAAAAAAATATTTTATTTCAACAAAAAGAAGGCCTAGCCTACTCTCAGCTCGGGCCCTTACATTTTTCCCTTGGGAGCGCTAATTCCCATAGATACAATAGTTGCATCCCCCTGAGGGGTAGTGGATTTTAATATGTTGCTTAATTAATTCTTCTCGACTTCGAGGTCAAGAATGGAGCACTTCTTGGAGAAATTGGACAAGTTCGGGGACATCTTTAACCGAAGTCCCCAAAATGTATAAAGTCTCAAATACGTCCGCCGTTCTCGAACGAAATTTTACCCCAGGACGATACAGGTAAATCCGATCATGTTTTGCAATCATATAAGTTCTAGGCGATCACGAGTTCAAATCGATCAAGTCACCCTAGGGTTTGCTGAACCTGATACAATAAGACACTTCGCCACCACCAATAGTATCAATTAGTGATGTACCGATGTATCGGTATCGGTATCGGCAAGTATCGGTCATTTTCCTGGTATCGGTATCGGTAT
>JACJUY010001890.1:10700-32497 GCA_014220935.1 Platorchestia sp. MABIK | reverse complement strand
AAAAGCGAGCTGTGTAAGTGGTATACCTTCGCATTGGTGAGTACCATTTTTGTTTTAGTATATGTAAAGTGGATTCTTTATGACTCAATTTTTCGTGCATTTTGTTTGCCTATATTTTGTGTATTTTATTATTTAAAGGAGGTACGCCAAGCCCCTCCATTACGAGAACTCGGTCTCCTTGTTAATGCAAATTAATGAGGGGTAGGACCGAACTCATCTCGTGACAGAGACTTTCAAACACCAACACGGATAGAAGACCGGTACTAATAATAATCCAGAGTTTATGCTGCGTCAAAACCAGGCAAACGATATTTTAGCTTAGTACTGTTACGGCCGGCGACTACATTACTAAGCGCTAGACACAGCAGCTCCACAAACACGGCTTCACCTCATCTGCAGCTCGGCAAACCAGCATAAATGCATCGCTATAAAACGTAGACACAGCCTCAACTAACATAAAATGTAGGACGGAGTTGGAGCTTCTCGCGCGTATTTTTGTATTGAGATCCGCGCTCACCGCAAGGCCGTGAGCACAGCTGATGCTGAGAGCAACGGAGCAGTTCTTGCGAAGAGGAGGGAGGTGTCTCCCGTTATGTAGGTCATACGTGCAACCAGATCAATTTGGCTATTCCACAATCCCATTCCCATGACCATGAATATCAACTTCGATCTCCTTATACGTAACTTGCAGTCTATACTTGAGCTTCTTAAAGACATTCTACTGTGCTATCACTTCCTAACTTCCTGCAGTGCAATGCAGTTCAACAGATGCACCTGGATTTGTTTGTACACATTGCAGGCATGCTGTACAGCAAGGAGAAACGTGCCTGGCTTACTCAATAAAATGAAGCACATGTGAAGGTGAGAATCAGTTATCTCGACCCGCGTTCGGTTACTTAAAAGGAACCTTGCACCAACACTATAAGTAAATCGTGTACTATGGTTTAACACGTTAACTGCGGCAGGTTAAGCTGAAGTTCAATACACATCTCAAATTATAGTTAATTTTAGAGGTCGATTTTGAAAGAAACGAACATCAAATAGATCGTGCCTTCAATTAGTTTTCACTGTGTATTCCTGAAAATTAAGTTTGTAACTACTGGTCGGTCCGCAGCATTATGAAAATTCCTTCAGTAACCACCGGTGGATCACATCGCAGTCAGTGTTGAGTATATTCTCGAACAAAGTGAAGCCATATAAAAGAACACGGTAACTGAACAATTTTGAAGACATCAATTTAGGTTAGAAGTTGAATGACAACGAGAGCAGAACCGCGAGTCGGGAGGCAGGCGCGGCGAAACTCCTAGACGCGCGACGACACGGAGCTCGCTAATGTGACAGGAGATTCACACCAGATCACGGAGATAGAAAGGATTCAAAGAAAAAACAAAGAATAATCATCTAAGCGCAAAAAAATAGGACGAACAAAAAATGAAAACTCAGACGTACACAGAAATGGAAAAAGATTAGATGAATACAAATCAAAAGAGCGAGGCAGCGAAGACGAACGATTTTTTTTTTAATCTGATTGCCTCACAACACAAACATTTGATTTATTTGAACTTTACCCTCAATTTTCAATAGCGCAATTACCTCTTCTGCTTCTTACATCATGCAGATGTAAGCTTCGTGAAAATGCAGCGTCTACGATGAAAATTTTAGACTAGGGAAGTCAGTTTAAGCCTACCTAACCGCAGCAATGGCGTCCCAAAGAAAGGAAGGCGAAAAAAATCATGTAGTATCGACGTGGAAAAAAGTGGAATCTAAGCACAAGATGCATAAAAAGAGTAAATTGAGAAAGAAATTTACGAAATAAGTTTTAAGTTGAAGATGAAAATAGTAGGGGCTGAAAAACAGGACAGCAGTGAACTGAAAAAAGAATCAGTAACGAAACAAAAAACCTGTTCTATTTCTACTAAAGACCTACTTAACCTTTAGCTCGGGCCCTCATATTTTCCCTAGGGGAGTACTAATTCCCATTGATACAATAGTTGCGTCCCCCTGCGAGCGATAAACATTTCTAACAATTATTTTCAAAATTATGTCTTGATACTTGGGTGAGGCAAGATAGTTTGCTGGAATGACAGCACTTGAAGATACTTATTAAGTTAAAATATCAACGAATGAAAACTCGCAAGCTAAAACATTTTGCTCATACTATAGTTGTAACAATCGGCGTCATTTTAAGACGGACATCAGGTTGTCACCCACCTCACAAGAGGTAGGGAACTACCATTAGAAAGTGAGATTAAAAAACTTATTTGAGCACAAACTGGACAAGAAATAAAGTACATGAACATTTTCACAGAGTGTGTTATAACGGCCCGAAGAGTAATTGAGGGTTTATAAAAGCAATGGCAATTATATTAAAAGAAATTTGAGATAATAATAGAAATTTGAGATAAGTTAGTTAAAGCCTCTCTGTTCACAAAAGAGGGGCGCTCAAGAGAAAAAAGCACCATTGTGTACGGAATTTGGTGAACAGAGAATGCATGCACGAGGTATATTCTTACACAAGACCACATGTGCAGAGAAACAATAAATTAGAAAGCAAGTTGATGAAATCGGATTAAAGTTAAAGAAAAAAGTAGTAGGTGCTGAAAAACAGGACACCGGTGAACCGAAAGAAACTGGTCCGTAACAAAATTAAAATTATTCATTTCAACAGAAAGAAGGCCAACCTTAACTTAGGAGCTCAGATTTTCCCTCTGGGAGAATTTAAGATCAGTGTTATTATGATGTGTAGTAGAATGAGACTCTGACTAAACTGAAATAAAGTTACCAGCCTGCTCAACGTGAAGCCTACAAAAGCCTCTGTGCAGTCAGTCGACCAAAACTTCAAACGAAGTTACGCTCCTTTAGCTCACGAGCTCAGCAGGCGAGATAGACGTCTCGCGCAAAAAGAAGCACTTTTGTATTGTGAGGTCTGACGTACAGATGCAAGAGGCGCACTGCAACAGGGAGTTGCGTGCAGCACCGAGGGCCGCATTCTCACAGGGAGCTATGAACAAAGTGCTCTCTTGTGACTTCCAATGGACGATGCCTCAGGAGAATTACGATCTGCTGCTCGTGTTGGTAGAATGTTGTGCACTTTTAGTCGTTACAGCGCATTTTTTTAGCATAGATCGAAATTTCTGCGACTATGAAGAACACCTGAGCTGATGTTATGGAATTGAATTGTTAATTGCATTATTGCTTCATCTACCAATACAGTAAAATAACTGAATTGTTGCTACCCTTGGGGTTTATTTTGCTCTCAATTTATGGAAAAAACATTAGCTAAAAGACTTTCACACGACAACTGCGACACGAGTCCAGTGACGGTGTTACACGTAGTTAAAAAAACTATAGGCATGTGTAGTTAATTCAAATATGTAGAATTTGAAGCCAGTCTTTTACAAGAAAAAATGAAGTTTGTCAATCATCAACTTCAACTTGGTGAAAAGATAAAGTCGTACATAACGCAAACTTTAATTTGGGGAAATGCAATCCTGTAGAGATAATACAAAACAGGCAGGACGAGCCCAACGGACTGATAGCGATCACAGTTCAAAGACGAGGAAGATGAGGAAACTAAGGCTTTGAAGGGGAAATATTCCAACCGCAATAATTGAAGTAATCAAACTCAAAGACCAATGTATATTTGACATTCAATTAGACTCATAAACTACTACAAGACAGAATCTGAGCCAAAAAAATAAGTTTACCCGGCCATTGAAGAAAAATAAAATGGAAGGATATCACCAACAATTAAAAGCTTTCTACCATCGTTGGCCGGCTTCGCAATACCGACAGTGGGTCTCTCAGAGACAAAATTTAACAATAAAGCAGATAAATAAACAACAACACCAACACCAGTAACGGAAATACTCGCGTAGGAGGTCGATTTCGCTGGATTTCCGCATTCCTAGAAAAGGAAAATAAAAATCCGAGTTAACGACTGAACCAAACCAACGAGACTTCTGCGATGTTTAACCTACAACGAGTTGCACGAGCTACCTTCATGCAACGGGGTTTCTCTGTTGACGATTACCGAAAGTAATCGGTACTTTCAAAATCATATACACTCAAGAAAAGCCAAGTTTTCTCAGAGAATAACCGAGAACAAACCCACTCTGCGGTCATACACAACCAAGATGAGCCGTAAGACGTGAACGAAATGAAGTAATAGAACTAATCGAAGTCAAGAAAAATAGCCTTGCTTCTCACTGTTTAGATCGACTACCTTAAACAACAACGAACACAAACCTGTACAGAAGCGAATGAGACGTCAGTGAGTTTTTATTTTAGCTAAGACTTCATGGATTCGCTGAAGGAATAGATTTTCAGTTCATCAATAACGAATGGCGGCGACATCGATTTTAAAGCTTAGGATTATCTCACAGAATACATGAATCAACACCAAGTTTTAGAGGAGCCACACGAAGTCCAGTGAAGTGAATACTAATGGGAAATTAAGAGGCTAGACAGTTGGCAATTGACGGAAGCAAAACCGAAGAAACGTTCAACAATTCACCAGCTTCTTGAGCACGTCAAACACTCGAATCGCCGGTTAGGCACGTCAAACAGACTCCCTACGGAAGCAGCGAGACAAAAGCCACGTAATTATCTACGTGGAACAAGCCTTGCTCTCATCGGCCGACTGTTCGTTCATTGAGCTGCGCAGACCTGCGGACGAGGTTGCCTAATTGAACTATTCTCTGTCATCCATATTTTGACAAAAAAAAAATAAACTGGAAACCCAGCTACAGAAGAGCACCAAACGAGAACACACGCCGGCAGGAGGAGCGTGCATTTAGTGGAAGAAGAAACCACACTAATTTAGTCAAACATTTACAAGAAAATGAATCGATCTAGCCCAGACTTCAAGCTCGAATTATTCTGCACTACTCCCTAGCATTTAGAAATTCTATGCCGCTGTTGAAGTCCTTGAAAACTTTCTCCTTTGTGATAGGTCCGAGCAAAAACTTAGACGTTAGGCAAACGCGTTGCCGTGTTTGTTTTATTTTCAAGTGTTCAGAAACATTTTAATTTTGGGCATTTTTAACTGATTTGTATTTTTGTGTTTATTTTTAACTGATTTGTGTTTTTGTGTTTTGCATCTTTCTTTTAGGATATTGTAGTACTTTAGTAAGATTCGTTGGTATCTTAGCGCAAATAAAAAATTACGTTATTCAACAGTACGCACGGTTGTTTTGCTTCAATATTTTATTTGCCTTACAAACCAACGGTCGTGTGTTTTGGAGTTGTGTGCTCGGGTGTGCTTGTGTGTGTATTTGGGCCCATGAGCTGTGTGTTATTTCAAGCCGTGAGAAGACGGCAGTCTAAGGGCCCATAAAGCACGAGGACAAAGGTTGAATTAGGGTGAGGGGAGACTATCGCTGTGTGTTTGGAAACAGCGATACGCTGAGCCCGCACCACGAAGCATAAACTTCTACAAGAAATACACCGAGAAAATATAGGTGCCAAATGCGAAAGACTTTGACAGGTGACCGCTATGATGGGGAATGTAGGAGGAGCTAACCGAACACCTCTAACACTCTTAATATGTGATTGGTTCCTTCTTTAAGGGGGTTGGAAAAAGTGGGGACAGCCCTCAGGCAGACTTAGATGGGGCTCATGGAAATAGGTTCAGTCTTGCGTCGAGCACCGTCGGAAAAAGAGTAGGTGTTGGTGAATATGGAGTCATACTGAAAAATACACTCTGAAAATACGTAAAAAACATATAGCGTAGATGATTATACTTGTTAGAATTTAATGTAAACAGCTCTCTTTCAGTTGCAGAGAAAAGAAGTCTCACGAAAAAACCTGACCTCCGTGGTCGAGACATTAGAATCAGAAAATAAGGATTAAACGTCGTTGGGCGGGTGAGAATTAGTTCTAGTTGTACAAGATATGCTGTTCGAAAAATATGTGATGTAAAGTAATGTCATTTGAAGTAAACACTAAATGTTTAAATGAGCACATTTTTGCAATCAAAGTAATGGGTTAATTTTGGTATCTGTGCAGGAGGGCGGTTTTTTCTTTTTTTCTCGTTGCAGTTCTCCTTCGAAATCATCGCCTTTGGTGCCATTTCTACATGAGGGGAGCCCACATGAAGTTGTGAATGCCGTTCGAAAAAACATTTGCTGATCTGTGAATAGCTCAGAGGAATTGAACTGAAGCTGTACTTGAGTATGCACGTGTGATTTGAAGCTATGACTGTGTTTTGTGCTGTTGGAAACGTAATGATAAAATAGTTTTTTTTATTTCTACCATGTCTAGAAGCGTACCTAACGTAAAGAGGGTAATAAGCCTGAGGAGTTGATATTGCCAAAGGTATCCTAATATGTCCATTGTATGCTAGCCTCCTAAACGCGTTGGATAACTCACCGCCGTAATCATAAACTTATGCGAAATTCCTGTGGTGGATGTTATACCTACCCAATGTCGGAAGCAACATCTCTCAGCGTCACAGGTGCGCATAGAACAGCGCTTGTGTAAGTGGGTCCCTTCACATCGGTGAGTACCGTCCTCGTTTTAGTATATGTAACGTACCTTTTCTTTTAATTCAATTATTCGTGTATTTTGGGTTGCCTGTATTTTGTGTATTTTATGATTTCATGGAGGTATGCCAATTCCTCATCTCCGAGACCCGGTCTCCTCGTTAATGTAAATTAATGAGGGGGCAGGACCCTATATGTCTCGCGACATCAAGCAAGGACTGAAATTTTTTTGATGCTTATTTTGCCGAATGAAGCAATAAATTTTTCATGATATAGCATTGTTCAAATGAAGCAAATTACGCTAAATTTGTGTCTCCCGAACGACGCCCTAGCTTTTTCAATCACTATGTACTCAGGACACGGGGGGCCTGAGTACTACGCTAACTCGCTTCAACAGCGTCTACAGTGAACATGTAACACAAATGCTGGTCTACGTATACATAAATTCAATTGACTTGCTCTAGCCACGAGCGTGCGTAGGCCCATGCCGTAGAATAATGAACAAACTGATCCAACAGATAGAAGATTTCACATCCGTCGCTTTTGTCAAGAAAACACAAGTACACCAGCTGAACAGCAATTCAGAAGCGTAAATACGAGTATAACATGAGAGAGCTCACCACACACCCGCACTGTAAAAGGATCCCGCCAGAAAAGAAGCGCCTACGAGCACAACCTTCCAAGTTCCCACACCCACAATCCCAGAGATGAAGTCGCGGTCTACAGGAGGCAAGAGAGCTGCAGGAAGGCATCCAAGGCATTGCAAAAACAAACTCACTATAATAGCAAGAGAACGCTGCACCCGCCTACAAATAGGGCAATAAAACATCTCCCATCTGAGAAGGCGACCAACGAGAACAAAAACACGCAGCACAACAAGAACCTGGGCCAGAAGAGCATTAGAAAGCTGGGTTGCGTTCGAAGGAAGGCAAGCTAGAGCTAGCCTACGCCAACAGCTGTACAGCGGCTACATTGCTGCGGTTTGTAAGCTCATGCGCAGAATTGAGCAACGAGCTGAGTCCAGACGTAATGCTGCGTTCGAGCCATGTACTTTCCAACGAATGGATGCAGTTTCTACGCAAAGACCCAATACATTCAACGAGAAGGCAAGCCTGAATGAAAGTGTATCAAGTACGTTATGCTAACTAGGCTTGTCATAATTTTCCTCGTTAGATGTTGACGCCTGTAAAGAAGTGATTTATTTGACATCAGTTCGTCCCTATATATTGAGCAGTCATGATGTGTCTGGCATTCAAGTCAGCCTGACACAGCATATTAAGCATGAATGTTAACGACTTATCAAATAGGAATATAAACGACATATCAAGGGTGAGAATTAAATAATTGAAATAACCACTGTCTGAAATTCCATCCAATAAGAATGAGAAACGACTCCACATTGCTTCTTTGTTAGACGTTTCACTAAATCTACTGGGAGGAGAGAGGAGCAGTAATGGTGACATTCCCAGAAGCAAGCTCCGGGATTCCCTTACGTATTAACCGTTAGCATTGACCGACATGGAGAAATGTGCGGGTAAAAAGTAACAACCCCAACGGTAGATATTAGCAAGCACAATGTAGCTTCGCAAACTTTCATCCAAGTCATTGAAAATAAGAACTATCCGACGTAAGCTAGTGTGAGAAATATTACGTTGACGTTAAGGAGTAACTTTAGTCCAATAAGAATCGATCGATTGCTTCAGTTAACCGATTTTTTGGGCAATTATCTTTAGGTCGCACAACTTCGCAAAAACTGCTCTGGAAGCGCACATGCACGGCTACAGTTTTATTCACGGTTCAAATGGTATTCATTGAGTGGAGACGCTACTCTTCGCTCAAACGCAGAAACTGAGCAGTCATGACGGACAGAACAAACATGGTTTCAACAGTTGAAGCTTCCCTAATTTAAAGCTGGTATTCATTGAGTGGACACGCTACTTTTCCACAGACGCAGAAACTGAGCAGTCATGACGGACAGGACAAATATGGTTTTAACAGTTGAAGCTTCCCTAATTTAAAGCTGGTATTCATTGAGTGGACACGCTACTTTTCCACAGACGCAGAAACTGAGCAGTCATGACGGACAGAACAAACATGGTTTTAACAGTTGAAGCTTTCCTAATTTAAAGCTGGTATTCATTGAGTGGACACGCTACTTTTCCACAGACGCAGAAACTGAGCAGTCATGACGGACAGGACAACATTTGCTTCAAAAGCTGAAGCTTCCCTCATTTAGAGCTGATATTCCCCGAGTAAACACGCTCCGACGCAGAAACTGAGCAGTGATGACGGGCTCGGTCCAGTCACACAAGAGCCGCACGAGAACTGCGGGAAAAGGGAAGTGAGCCTCGTCCTGAAGGGGGGATCAGCAGAAGCCTTGTCACGTCTAACAGGACGCATCACGAGACGGACGCCGCAGCGCAATGAAACCCAAGGCGACCCTCCGCAAAGCGCCAAAAATTAATTTTTTATAAGAAGTTCTACTACTTCCCACGAAAGCAACACATAATACTAGGGCTGATATTAACACCCCGGATGTGGATGGAAAACGAATAAAAATAACGTAAACATGTAGCCCGCCATAAGGCGAAATAAAAGTTACCAGTTTCAAGCAGAGGAATAACCAGACTCGAGTCTTCACACTTCATACTTTCTACAATCTTTCAAATGCACAAAAGTAACGGTGTCTCAACAAGAAACACCGGCAGAAAGTAGACAGAATGAACTTATTTACGATTCATTCGCTATCGTTAGAAGACAGAATCGCAGGTGGCCCTCGAAAAAGACCACATATGAAATTGAAGTACAACAGCTTCTCAAAAACAGTTTAGCGCTGAACCAGCGCTGGCGAGTTAGTAGATTAGATTAAATAAAATTAAATTAGAAATTACTTATAAAGTAACCCTCTCTAACCGCAAAAAAAGCACTGCAATGAGAAGGATTAGATTATTAGTTAGTTTAAGCCTCCCTATCCGCAACAAATGCGATCCAAAGAGAGGACGAAAGAAGGCACCATTTAGTATGGAGTGAGTTAAGGGAACGCGGAATCTATGCAGAAACGGCATAGAAACAGTAAGTTGAGAAAGAACTTCATGAAACAAAATTAAAGTTGAAGAAGAAAGTAGTTGGTGCTAAAAAACAGGACAGCCGTGAACCAAACAAAAGACGGTCCTGAACATAACAAATGCAGTTTATTTCAACAAAAAAAGGCCTACCTAACTCTGAGCTTGGGCCCTCACATTTTCCCTCCTGGGAGCGCTAATTCCCATAGATACAATAATTGTATCCGCCTGAGGGAGCAATGAGAAGGAGGAAAGCATCATTTAGCATAGAGTTCATGGGACGCGGAATCACTGCACAAGGTGCATAAAAACATCAAGTTGAGAAAGAAATTTATGAAACAATGAAGAAAATAGTAGGTATTGAGGAAAAGGACAGCAGCGAACTGAAAAATCATGGCACGTAACAAAACGAAGAACCTATTCTATTTCAACAAAAGGAAAGCCTACCTAATCTTCACCTCGGTACCTCATATATTCCCCCTGGAGGCGCAAACTCCCATAGACACAATATCCTCCTGAGAGGGACTAGCTAGTAACAGGCCCGAGGGCCGACCGTCATGCGAGTTTCACACTCGGACCAGCCTCATCAGTCTCGTGCACATCAATTCAAACACTCGAGGGCATCAACGGCAGCACTCTACGCCAGCTCATTGCTGAAGCTCATCAGCAGCATTGTTGATCATCACTTTGATTGCAATTGGCCAAACTTAAGTTCAATATTCAACGCAAATTTGAAGTCAATCGTAGTAAGTAATTTTGAAAAAAAGCAAACGTTAACTGGATCATGCTCTCATTTAACTTCAATTATTCATGAAATTTGAGTTTGTGACTACTGGTCTGTCAGTAGCATTATCCAAATCCCTCCGTGGCCACCGGTGGCGCACGATGCGGTCAGAGTGTTAAAGCTACTGCCACATCGGCGTACAGGGAAAGTAACGATTCTTGTAACAAGACAGGCGACTTTCAAACCAAACTGGATGAAGAAGTTGCAATCGTAAAAGCGAATCCCGGGAACTATTGTGTGTCCCGGAAGAGGCATAACAGAGCACCGGGGCCAAGGATGACACGGACTGTGAAGTGCGTGATTCTCCACAGAACAATAGAAGAAAGCGAACGTCGGCATGCGCACTATTCCGGCTGCGTTACCGTGTTGCGCCATACGAACACGCAGCCTTGCTTCCTTCCACCAGTTAAGGGAAAACAGGATACGACGACGAGCGCAAAATGTTATACGAGCGAACATTCGCGTGGTGACGCTGACGGTGAAAGTTTCAATACCGGCGGTGAGCACTTCGTTATTTTGAAGAGAGAACTAGGGAACTCGGAAAGCGATTCAAGTGAAATTCTGAATTTAATTTATGAAGCTTACATTTGATCGTTGAAAACCGAACTATAACCTAAAGATATACGTTAACGACGTATTTGGCATGACGTTAAATTGATTGAAATAACATCCTTCTGAAGTTCTATCCCGCAAAAACAGAATAGTCTCCACTTGTCTTCTTTTGGAAGCTTGCCCAAAAAAATATACTCGATACTTGAAAATAAGCACACACTGCTAAGAAAAAGCGCAACATTCTCCACTATTTTCATCATTGCGGGAGCTCAAGCAAAGTAAGCATAAGACCACCAATAACGTAAGACGGTTGCTCAGACATACATGTACTGCACTTCTTCGAGTAGCACTCAACCATTAAAAAATTCGCGAAATCCATCATCTATTAGCTTCACTAAAACAATTCCTCTCTTTGGAACACCTTTGTTGCGGTTAGGGAGGCTTAAAAACTAACATCTAATCTAATCTTTACCGAAACAAACAAAACTTATCTAAAAAAATACAGCTAGAGACTATTTATGACTCATCATAACCATTAGCTTTACTAAACCAAACAAACCTTCCAAAAAATACAACTAGAGACCATTTATGACTCATCATAACCATTAACTTTATTAAAACAAAGCTTCCAAAAATACCGCTACAGACCATTCCTGACTGATCATAACCAAGCAAAACTTCCAAAAACTACAGCTAGAGACCATTCATGACTCATGATAGGCTACACAAGAGCGAAGGCCACAAAAAATAGGCAGCGCTGGGTCGAGGGCCGTACAAAAAGCGGGTGACCGGCACGGGCAGCGCACCGCTAGCCGGGTCCGTTAAGTCCCCGCGCAGCTTTATTTGTTCACCACCGCACACCTCGACTCCAATTTACTCCGGTGTCGCAATGTCTTATCGGTGTGTTGGTTCCAGACCGGCCTACACAGACTGACAGAAAATGCCATTTGATAAAGTGTAATGAATCACGGGAATTGTTGTATTGGGCGAGTAATTGAATAAAATACCGTAACGCACATAGCCTGTCAAAAAATATCTAATGAAGCACGAAAATCATTTTATTAGGTTGGCAATTAAATAATACAGCGTAACAATGATCGCTTCAACAACTTGTGAGCATACATGTTACACGAACTTGACAGCCTCTCGAATTTCTCCCACATCAATCATTTAGACATGGATACCTAGCAAATATGTCAGGAGTTATATTTCATGCCTCAATCACTTATGTTCGATAACTGCTATCAGTATTTCGCTAACGCATCGTCTCGAGATGTACGAAGCGAGTCTGAGAAAGTGCTGACCATAGGCCCTGTCGCTCAAAATCCCATCTCAAATATTAAATTATACTTATTTGTCACGTGCGCTCTGGTCCGGAACCTTTCGATCATCCAACACGTGATTCTAACACGTCTCTACTTGGTGAGTTAGCTTCCCTCAGGAATCAAGCCCAACGTTTAGTTCGAGAGAAGCCTGTCATCAAGCAATGTGGTGACCCAATTTACGCTAACACAGGCGGGAGTCCGGGACGCTAACGCGGATTAGATGTATTTACGTAGACAAACCCAAGATGTGCTCTTAAGTAGCACCTTCCCTGTTGTATTGTCACTTCGTTTCGTGGTTATAAATTAATAAACCCGCTACGACTTTCCCTTCTCGCAAGAGAAACATCATGAGTGGTAGAAACTTGTCGGGTGAATCCTGGACACGATGATAACTTATTTTAGAACCTGGAAAACCCAGATTAATACATCAATCGTACGAGTTCTTAACTTATTTGTATAGTTGAAGGCTATTAAAGAAATATATCAATCGGGATACATTCGTGACATGAACATCAGATTAACAATGGTGAGGCAGTAAAACCTACACCACAGATACGCCTGTTCAGTACGTTTAGTTATAGTATAGCAATTAGTTTACGGCTTCGTTCCCATTGGAAAGTTTCAGATAAAAGAGGGATCAATAAGTATGGCTTAAGGAAAATATGGAATCTATACGCACTGTACCCTACACAGGATACCTGGCTCACAGAAACACCAAGTTAATTAATAAGGCAGAGAAAAATGGGGGCGAACAGGGCGAAGGCATGTAAACTGAAAGAAGCAAAATGGCACGAAAGATAGAGGTCCCAAAGGCCTATCTATAGCTGAGGTAACCTAGTAGTCTCTTTCCAAGACGCACCAGTCCAGCCCCATTAGGATAGGATAGGCAAACCTAACTAGGCTAAACCTAGTATCTATCCTATGGGGCTAATTTAGAGTCTGTGCACGCAGAGTCTATGCACGCAGAGTCTATGCACGCAGAGTCTATGCACGCAGAGTCTATGCACGCAGAGTCTATGCACGCAGAGTCTATGCACGCAGAGTCTATGCACGCAGAGTCTATGCACGCCGAGTCTATGCACAAGGTAAATAGAAACCGTAATTTGAGAAAGAAGTTCATGAAACAAGATAAAATTTGCAGAAGAAAGTAGCAGGTACTGAAGTACTTGAGGGGGCAAATGTATGCCCCCTTGTTTTGATGATCGCGGAAGAAAATATATCCATGCATTCATAAACAAACATACAGGTTGTTTTGTTGGATAGTTTAAACCCTCATCACAACTGAGTCATTCCCAAAAGTCGGAAAACCTCATTTAGTACGGAATGTTGAATCTGCGCAGAAGGAGCATCCTTGCGTATAAAAAAATTAAGACAAGAAGTTTGTGAAATCAATTGAAAACTGGACAAGAAAGTAACAGGTACTGAAAAACTGACAGAAGTTAAAGGGTCCGTAACGAAGCAAAAATAAGAAAAAATTTACATTATTATTATTGTTATTGTATTTGTTTAACCACCGTTACCACTAACAAGTGATCCGCACAGTGGGTCGCAGTAGTATATTACAATTCAAGCACAATTCAAACTAAAAGTGTAAATGGCATCATCTATTAATTTACATGGTCTTTATAGTTTATAACTAATGAGAGATTAGATTACATAGAATAATTCAGTTTCTTGGAGAAACCTATAGAGGGCTCCCCCCAATTCAGCCGGGCCCGAGTCTCCCAGCAACTCGCCCATCACCACCTCACTCCGACCGAAGTAACGGCGTCTCAGTGCAGCGTATCGTTGGCACTCGGTGAGAATGTGTTTTACACTCACAGCAACCTGACACTGGTGACACTGCGGTGGCGCAGTCCCGTTCATTAAATACTCGTGTGTTAGAAGGGTATGTCCATCACGAAGGCGGCACAGCTTTATCTCCCACTCACGGTTGGTCCAGCAGCTTGTTCGTAGGGGTTGGGTCGTGTCCTTAATTTCTCGGAGTTTGTTCTCAGTCACTTCACTCCACTCTAGATTCCAGTTCTGATGGACGAGTCTTTTGAAGGCACATGCAAAATCTCCGCGAGGCATCTCTTTGCGTATCTGGCGCTCTCGTTGGGTAGCAGTCTGTGCAGACTCGTCAGCCCTCTCGTTTCCTGCCACACCCACATGGCTAGGCACCCAGCACAATGTATAATGTTTTCCGATCTCAGTTATCAGCATTAATATCTGCGTTATTATCGGGTGGGTGTTGCAGGGTTTCATCAGACTTTGTAGGGCGCTACGACAGTCTGAGACGATTGTGATCCTACTCGTATCTACCGCTCGAGATGCGCGCACCGCGGACAGTATTGCACACAACTCAGCTGTGAACACCGAGGCCACTGAAGGGAGTTTGACAGCTGAAAAAATTTACAGCAAGAAAGTATGAGGGTTCTAATTAACTAAGGTTTTTGCTACAGGCACTTATCTTGTAACTTTAAATATTTCGTTTTTTCGGCAGGTAAGTAAAAGGCAATTTCATAAGCTTTCGAAAGTGTTTTTTATAAGTCCAACATTTAGTTTCAATTCCCGTATATCTGTCATATTCAGACGGCCGAGTACTAGTTCGGTGTTCAGCAATAATTATTTGTTCAGCACTTACTGCAAGAACAAATCGTCAGAAATCCTTCGAATTGAACAAATTCCACAGCAGAAACAACACTTGTTACACCCGAGTAATGAGTATCCGGGATACGAACTGGCTAATTTGCCATGGAATAGGGACCGATTGACTGATTATAAATTAGTTTCAGCCTCTCTTACCGCCACAAAGATGTTCAAAGGATGAAGGCACCATTTAGTATGGAGTCTATACAAGCAGAATCTATGCACAAAGTACATAGAAACCGTAACTTGAGAAAGAAGTTCATGAAACAAGATAAAATTTGCAGAAGAAAGTAGCAAGTACTGAAAAACAGGACCTGCAGTGAACCGAAAAACGGTGGTCCGTACCCACAAAACAAAAAACCTATTCTACTTCAACAAAAGGCCTGCCTAACCTTTAGTTCGGGACCTCACATATTCCCCAAAGAATAGGGAGCGAATTATCAACATTTCACATCGTCGTATTGCTGTTCCTGACAATGTAAATTTCCCAAGTTGTATCAACGCACGTACAGCACGTAACGCATTCAAATCGACAGACGGCGATGATTGTTTGAAAGTGCGGCCCCACACGTACAATCAGTGAAAAACGGCGAATTTATTTTTTCGAACTATGGCTTTTATGAACTACTTCGAACATTTAAAAATAGTTGAGTGCTGCACGTTCAACGTGCTAAAAAGTAAACGAAGAAAAAGTTCGCTAAAGCCAAGATCAATAAAAAATATGCTGTAAAATTATTGTTTTTTACATCAAAAAGCACACATTTTTACTAACGTAGTTATCCATGTTTCAAATAAAAAATTTACTTTTTTGATTCTCTGCCAATTCTACGTTTCGAAAAGTTGCTGTTGATGCGAAGTCGCTAATGTAAACTATTTCAACAAATTAATTTATTCATCAACAAATAAGTGAGTTGAGCTATCAAGTCAAACTCTTCTGTTTTTCTCGAAACTGGAACGTGACCATTACAACTACATTTATATAAACGATCAACACTGCCCAAATTTGGAGGATAATGTGAACTAAAATATCCACCACAAAAAGAACTAATACACAAATGAAACGCAAATGCATACAAGAACCAAATCGTCATATCTTACAATTGAAAGCTAGAATGCTCAAAGTTTAAAGATGTGAGACTAAAAGTATTCATGTGAATCAACAATTACGATGCAGGACACTGACCCACTATAAAGATCAGAAGTACGGAGAAGGCACGTAAGAAGTCAAGAGCCGTAGCACCAAAACTCACAATATAACCTGAATTCGAAATCAACAATATAAGTTGTAATCATATGTACTATTCCACACGTAAATCCGTTCTCAATAGAAGCAATTCCGTCTCCTCATGGCGTGGCGGTTGGAGCGAACATACATTTGAAATCTTGATCCGAAACTAAAATTCAGCATTTTCTGCCCCATACAAAAGAGCCGAAATGAACTTTTTCTAAAGATGTAGGGAGGGGGTGCGTCCAGCGAAGGGCTGTGGCGAGATGGTCGCCTTGAGAACTGGCTCTGCGGCCGACCTTTGCGCCGCAGCTATACGGTGCACCCAGCTGGTAGACAAGCCTATGCTCACTAGTAATTTAACACGAAGGATCAGAGATTAGATGTTAGTTTAATCCTCCCTAACCCCTAACAAAAAAGCTTTCCGAAGAGAGGAAGGAGCAAGGCACCATATAGTATGGAGATAAGGGAACGCGGAATCTATGCAGAAGGGGCACAGAAACAATAAGTTGAGAAAGAAGTCTACGATAGATAAAAGTTGAAGAAGAAAGTAGTAGATGCTGAAAGACAGAACAGCAGTGAACCGAAAAAAGGTGGTCCCTAACAAACAAACAAAAATTTCATTTCAATAACAAAAAATGCCTACCCAACTCTCAGCTCGAGCCCTCACACATTTAACACGTTCGTCGAGTGTTGGGCCATATCTGTCCCAATCAGTAAATTTCTAGTTCACGTTCTGATACAAATGAACGACATTTCATCTGTCTCGCGACCTTTTTAATGAATGACTGTTACCACAAGAGGTGAAATGTTATCGTGCAATTGTATTTTCATATTTCTTAGGAAGGATGAAAATGTATCAGAGCAGTAAAGTTGATTTCCTTGCTCTACTACTCACAACCTAACCAAACCAGCCGTTAACAGCCTCGTATACGTGATGAATGTGTTAAGCTTTGACAGCAAGTGCTTAAACTTAAGTTCAAAATTGAACTCAAATTTGAGTTCAATTGTAGTAAGCAATTTTGAAAATAGCAAACAATAACTGAATCGAGTCTTCATTTTGCTTCAATTGTTTATGAAAATTGAGTTAATGACTACTGGTCGATCAGTAGCATTACGGCCCTTCGTGGCCACCGGTGGATCAGGTGGTGGTAAAGCTTTGAATGAAGTGACAACGAAAACTGGTCGTCTTCATGTTACGTATCTATGCTGCCAAACTGTTATTCGTTTTAGAAAGAACCAGTTATTATAAATTTCTATTTCTTAAACTTGATACCAGCTACTAATACTATGCAAAATAGGTGTACCGGTTATTTTGTACCATGAATGCAAGGTGTCTCAAAAGACAATTACTAATTATTTCTTAACACGAATAACTAGTTTATGCATTGTTTCCTGGTAAGAAAAATTTAAAATACACATATGAACACCTACGCTGCCGCGGCACATTAATCTTTGCTCAGAAACAGAATCAAATGTGCAAACACTCCAGCAAAGCAAGCACGTAGCACGCATAAAGCGAAGCAAACCAATGGTTATCAAGAGATGGGAATTGGGAATTGAAAAACGATGAGAGTGCCACGCATTGAAATCTTTATTAAATAGAATTTCAATACGCGGTGCTAACTTCGTTTTAAAATTTCTAGTAATCGTTCGCATTGAGAAAAGTAACTTTGCTGAGATGTTAATTGTGGTACTCTGAATAAGATGTTCGTTCAAGCGCAAGGTCATAAAATTTCTGAAGTATTCCAGTCAGTAAATTGAAACACCTAAATTCTAAGGAGAACGTAGTGTCGGCCTTAAATATATTTTCTTGGTTTCTAGAACTTTCTCAATCACTTCGAATAAAATTTTATTCTAAATACATTGTAACTTGCACAATACGAAAAAAGTTCATTACAAACCAATTTCTAATATAAAGTACTTCTCCATGTTCGAAAAACAAATTCCATGAGTAGGTTGGTTGAACACAAAACCTTCACGAAAAATAATTATTAGTAGTCCGAAAGAATATTAACAAAAACTGTCTTAGCCCTTCACTGCATGGTGTGTCGAATTTGACACATACCAAATGTTGCTGTTTATAGAAATAATTCTTTGAGACTAGTGCATTTCTAAGGATTGTGCCGCTGAGACATACATAAAATGAACGGTATTGATACGTGTTCGATACACCCCTCAAGCGGTTGAGGTCAGTTTCTCTATTAAAAAGTTTCCAAGCAAGAAAAAAAATTTCATTTCCAAAAATAACTCATGCAGTGAAGGATTAGATATAAGCGACTGCTGCGAGAAAATGAGCACCAACACCAGAAGTCGCCGGACGCACCTGAACCGAAGAGTAGAATATGTAGAAGGGCGGGGGTAGCCGACCAAGAGGGGTGGCCTGAGTGGCGAGTAGCACTGAACGTCACTCATGGCACTCCTCAGTGCCACTCATCACCACTCACATGTTACGGCACGAACGCCTGCTTCCATTATACCATTAAGACACGGATTGTTTAACACTGGCAGTGTTCAGATGTACTCGCTCGCAAAATGTTATTTCTCGTGAATTTACGCATCTGAATATTAAATGCACGGCACAGGATTAAGTTTCACTCGCATCTGAGAGACCTGCATTGAAGAGCGAACCTGAACCGCACACTAAGCTTCAAGTTGAGACTTTTGCGAACAAGGAGAGGCTTGTAATCAGCTAAGGCCCTGCATGAAAGAAACCTCAGCGAAACGAAGGCATTAAACAAGATGCAACTTAACACGCTGAACACACACGGGCACCAACACAATCTTTAAGCACTACACACTGTTAAAAACTTCGAGCTTCTCTTCTCTATACACTGGTAAAAACAATATTACATATATTTACACTGATCATTAGTATCCTACGCAGCAACACAACTCGAGGCACGCTAGACAGTCACCGAGCACTCCTTGTCTACAACGTCACCAGGAATTTGACTGGCACTTGGGCGTGATATACGGTGTGCCATCGCGCTTCTCCTGGTGGAAGCCGTCGTGTGGCACTGGCTAGTATCTAGACGGAGATACAAAATACTAAATTTACATTGTAGATATAGTTACCCGCACGTATTCTTTATTTTAAAGGCTACCACAATGCAGTATATCTTACACATCACCGAAAGCCGTAACCACAAGTTAGATCATTATTCGATACCGATTCCTATGTAGGCCAGAGAACTAGCTAACAACCTAGCGAGTATCTATAGCATAAAAGTAAAAATTTACTACTCTTCACTTTGTCTTCTTAATTACCTACGATAATTCTTGAAGGCCGTTTGGACAAAGAATAAACAAAATCTTATAGCAAACACAAACATGGAGCCAATTTATTCACAAAAACATTTTAAATTATTTTTTCAAAGCTAAACATGTTTCCACCCGTGATTTTGTTCACGGTGAAGTAAAATAGAAATTGAAGTTCAGTTCAGAACAAAGTTTGCCTAACACCATCGAAACGCTGACTCCACAAAAAATATACTAAACCCGCACCACTGAATGCAGTTATTTTTCCATTCAAACTATTTAAATAAGAAGTCTTGCTCCTCTTATTACTATTTTCGTAGTTATCACCTCTTCATGGCAGTCAATGTTTCATGATTAGATTTTTTCTCATTCTTAAATTTGGGTTTCATTAAGTAGCATTTGACCACACATCTTGCACCTAAATCCCCTGCAGTCTTCGTACGACCACGCAAGCTTTAAGCTGCCAATATTCATGAGACCTGAGAACCGAGAAAAATAAACATCATACCTCGACAAAATTAGAATTTTGAGCTAGAAGGCAACAGAAAGAAATTTACATTTCCGTTCTGCTATTAGCTGCACAAATTATGATATTGGTACGTTAACCCGCACTACGCTAATAGGAAATTGTTCATGTAAACTGCAAATGTCATCAAATTTGCAAAATAATACTGCAATTAATTTCAGAAAAAAACGAAACAAAAAAATTATAATCCACATAAAAGATTTTAACTTGACGAGACAACAACGAAATATTTGTATTAGAAATAATAACGAAAATAATATTTCAGCTCTTGCATTTCCGTCAAAACCAAGCTTGAAGTTCCAAATTACTTCAGGAAAGACTAAATAGTCAAAATGCAATCGTGATGTCACTTAGATTGAATCCAAGCACTGCACAAGACCGTGGTGGTAGCGACCGCTTGGCACTTTATTATCCTTAGCAAGCCGTGCCCTGGCAGCGGAAATCTTGGAATGCGCGAGGAGCTCTAGGATTGGAGCTCCATGTTGCGCCAAAACGACGCAGCGCTGAGGCAGCTGCGCACACCCACACTCTGCAATAGCCATGGCCCTACTGAGAGTGAGTGAGTCGAGCAAGGTGAACTTGTGAAGCAAATTTTTGTTATTTCAAACAGGCAGGCAACCACAACACTAACCAGCGCTGCAATGTGGACACACGCCACTCAAAATAGCAATATGAAAGACGGCTTAGATTTGCTCCCACGAGAAAGTTCGCCCGGTGAACAGAGCAGAAATCAATGTATGAATGAGAGATTGCACTTCAAAATGCGCGATTTTACAATATACGTTGAACAATGAGCCAAAAAAGTTCTTCGAAGAAAGACACTTCTTTATAAAACAATGAATCAAAGCATTTTTAAAGCAATGTTGGTTTGCATTTTAACTGACACACTTCAGAACTCAAAATACGTTTTTCAATCACGTATAAATAAAATTAATATCAAAGATATCAAAAAGCATTACATAACTGAGGTAGAATCAAGTACTATTTTTATAATAAGAGCTTAGTTCCGGGAGGAAAGAACAAACGGAATTAAATCTCCATACGTCATTGTGATAATAATACATTAGTAGAACAACACGAAATAAAGATGCTCAATGCTTGGTTTGACTTCAATAAACAATGGAAGCCATTATTACACTTTGATTGTTACGTCCGCGCTCGCAATGGATATAATTCCAACGATGACTGACCATGCACTCCAGAACGGGTCGAAGCTATAGTGCGACGTGGCGTTGCGCTTGCGTCGGCCAGGGTTCGAGTGTGTTCAACCAATATAGAGCATCAAAAGCTTAGTGAAACTGTGTACGAACCGCATCATGAAGAGGAAAGGTACGTTATGACTATGTTTCAAAATGGGCAATACCTCAATTTTCTAAATCAAATACAGATATACTCTTGAACAAACTTCACGAGAATGCAAAAATTATTTAATGTCGAAAAAGCCATCAAGTGTTTTTCCCCTCTAATTTATGCCAGTCAATGTTCTGCTCGCAGCAATGGCGCAGCACCAATTATTCTGCTCGCAGCAATGGCGCAGCACCAATTATTCTGCTCGCAGCAATGGCGCAGCACCAATTATTCTGCTCGCAGCAATGGCGCAGCACCAATTATTCTGCTTGCAGCAATGGCGCAGCACCAATTATTCTCCTCGCAGCAATGGCGCAGCACCAATTATTCTGCTCGCAGTAATGGCGCAGCATCAAATATTCTGCTCGCAGCAATGGCGTAGCATCAAATATTCTGCTCGCAGAAATGGTGCAGCATCAAATATTCTGCTCGCAGAAATGGTGCAGCATCAAATATTCTGCTCACAGCAATGGCGCAGCACCAATTATTCTGCTCGCAGCAATGGCGCAGTACCAAATATTCTCCTCGCAGCAATGGCGCAGCACCAAATATTCTCCTCGCAGCAATGGCGCAGCACCAATTATTCTGCTCGCAGTAAT
>JACJUY010001889.1:40268-118763 GCA_014220935.1 Platorchestia sp. MABIK | reverse complement strand
GACCCTGGCATGATGCGCCGTGATGCACCAGACCCTGGCATGATGCGCCGTGATGCACCAGACCCTGGCATGATGCGCCGTGATGCATCAGGCTCTGGCATGATGCGCCGTGGTGCACCAGGCCCTGGCATGATGCGCCGTGATGCACCAGACCCTGGCAGGATGCGCCGTGATGCATCAGACCCTGGCAGGATGCGATGCGATGCAGGTGATGCACCATAAGCGCATCACCGCGCGTCAGGGCCAGGTAAGCAGCTAATGTTCTTTAAGCGAGACGTAAAGGCGCATCAAGTTTAACGTCGCCCATAAAGCATCATTAGGGTTGATAAACCTCCGACCGATCTCTCAGATCCGTTACACCTGCCCGCCTCACACCAGTGCGCTCATCATCTTCATTTTCATTATTTTCATCATTTGTTTCATCGTTTCCATTATTTACATTTTCATCATTTTCATTATTTCCATCATTGTTTTTATTTTCCTCACTTTCATCGTTTCCACCATTTTTCTCATATACAACATTTATATCATTTTCATCATTTTCCTCAGTTTCATCTTTTCCAGCATTTTCATAATTTTCATTTTTGTGGCACACAATGTAGTGGCAATCGGCGTGCCTCATATGAGGCCAACTGATGGCATGTCCGTCGAACATTTCTCGATCCTAAGGAACGTGAATTTCTTGTCATCTTCTCATTGAGCGTTTCGATAGCGTCAACCTGTGTTGTAAGTTGTAAGTCAACCTGTGTCATTTGTTTTAACTGTGTTGTATGTTGAAAGTCCACCTGTGTCGTAAGTTATAAGTCTACCGGTGTCGTAAGTCCACCAGTGTTGTAAGTCCACCTGCGTCGTAAGTCTACCTGTGTCATTTGTTTTAACTGTGTTGTAAGTTGCAAGTCCACCTGTGTCGTAGGTCTACCTGTGTCATTTGCTTTAACTGTGTCGTAAGTTGTAAGCCTACCGTTGCCGTAAGTCCACCCGTGTAGTAAGTTTCAACTGTGTCGTAAGTTCTGACCACTGCATTTGCACCGAACGGCTCAAGAGAACGGGACGCGCCACAGCGGCAGGTCTGCCAGCGCTGCCCAGCACAGGTCGCCAGAACAGGACGGAGGATGAAGCCTAATGCGTAAACCAAAAGTCTCAGAAATCTCCTTTGATGCTCTTAGTGCAGCTAATAACCAGGATGGACTTCGGCCTTCTATTCTGCAGAGATTTTAATGCTTGATGAATCGCGAGGCTGCCCCGGGAAATGAAGCATTATGCAGCCAACTCCCTCCCACCCCGTCGAAAGTGGGAGAGGATTTCGACAGAAGAGTTTATTATGTTATTTTCTGGCACAAAAAGCACGGTGCAAAGTTGGATCGTAATGCGCTGGAACGCGTTGCCGACAACTGCGGTAATCGCATGCTCAGGTCCATAAAGTGTTGGCTTCCTTGCAATGATCTCGGTATTTAAAACTTTAATGATGTAAGGCGGCGGGATTTGAGGGATGATTTTGGCCCGGATTTTGAAATAAACGGCTTACAGCCCGCCTTGTGCTGGATAGCCTAAACTCCCCGGCCCTCGGTCTGCCGGAGTGCATCTTACGCAAGTCGACGCGGCTTTAATTTTGGCTAATTCCACTTTATTTGCGTCTTGACACTTCTTAGCTAATTTTGAACCCTCGCAAATATTTAGGTAGAGTTTGCAAAAATTGCTTTATTCACGCCTAAACATTTTGAAGGTGATATTTAACCTTTCATGTATTTTCATGCATTTAGGCAGATTTTTGCAAAAATTACTTAATTGTGACCATAGCTGTTCTAAGATAATGTCAAGCCTTCTCATATTTATATATGTATATATATATATATATATATATATATATATATATATATATATATTTATATACATATCAGTGCTCTGAAACACTTACTTTATTTATGCCTTAACAGTTCTAAGCTAATATTGAACCCTCACATTTATTAGGTAGAGTTTTGTTGAATCCTCATATGTATTCATGTAAAGTTCTGTAGAAATAACTTTATTTGAAATTTAAAAGTTGTAAGCTAGTATTGTACCCTTACAAATAATTAGGTAAGGTTCTACAAAAATGATTTTATTTACGCCGTTTTAGATACTGCTCTATACAAACCTGCGCTTCAGGGATCTTTTCCAGATAAGCCCCGCCACTAATGCAACACATGAGTTCACCCACTTGTAACTTTTGAAAAAATGCACCTATCGACTTCAAATTACTCTCATACGAAAGATTAAAACATTTCTTAGAAATATTAAAACAATTCTTAGAAAGATTGAAAACATTCTTTAGAAAGATTAAAACATTCTTTAGAAAGATTAAAACACTCTTTAGAAAGATTAAAACATTCTTTCATGTGTGAGTAATTTGAAGTCGATAGGTTCATTATTTCGAAAGTTACAAGTGGGTGAACTTATGTGTTGCACTAGAGGCGGGGCTTATCTGGAAAAGATCCCACTTCAGAAGCTCAGGAGAACCTCCGACCCATACTAACAAGAACGTCCAAATTCAGAATGTTTGAGATAGTCATACAAAAATGTTGGTTAGTTAATTAAACTCTGAACAAGTACCGTATTTATTTCCGAGGTGATGTGTCTACTCCTGTCCATATGGCACGGAATGATAAGTTTTACAACTGTGGTTCACCAAAGATCGTGATTCCACTTCACGAATGGAGAGCAGCAATAATTTCAAAAGTAATAACACAAATAAAAAAATTAGCCTTTTATCTTTGATTACGTGCCACTTAACACTTTTATAGTGACCCACCGTCGGTCACTGAGGGGATTTTCTCAATGCCGCTGGCTGACCAGCAGTTACTAACTCAATTTCAATACATGCTAAATGAAACTAAATGAAGGAGCGATCTATTTAACACGTTGACTCCGAAGTGGTACACATGTGTACCACGAGGTAAATTGTTCATTTACGTACCGGAATATGCAAATAACATTTCAACTATTTTGCCACCCTTTCTGAAATAAATTTAGAGTAAAAGGTAACACATGATGGTTCAAGTGTATTCTTTACACTTTTCAAAAAGGTTGAAAATGTATTAGAGCAGAAAAGCCGTTTTTTCAAAACGACTTCTTCTAGCCGAACCCAACTGACCGTAAGCAACCGCACAATCGGAGCCAACGCGTTAATGTTCGTTATTTTCACAATTGATCTCTAAAATTAACTTTAATTTGAGTTGAACATTGAACTTTAGTTTAACCCGCCGCACTTAATGTGTTCATGCGTCCAATTTCAGCGGAAGTCGAACATTGCGTTTCAGTTTCCAGTTCAGTTTCCAGTTGTTGGGTCAGTTTCCAGTAAATAAAAGTTCGAAAGTAAATAGCGGAAAGCAGTGAGGAGACCGCGGTCACCAGTGAATCAGGAAGAAAAAAATTAAATTCCTTAAAATTGAATATCTTCTCTTTGGACATCCAGCTTAAACTTATGTTACTAGACGCATATTGAAAACCTTATCAACCTTTTTATACATATGTTTATTCCTCTATCTATGAGATTATTCCTCCATCTCTTTATATAACTATCTTTTAATTTATTCATATTTTCGACTATCAATCTTTTTATCGATCGTTTTATTCATTTATTTATGGGGTTATTCGTCTATAAATTTTTCTATCTATGTATTCATTCATATCTCTTCCCATCTCTCCATTTATTCTTTTTATCTGTTCAACTATTTCTCAGTCTATTGTTTTATCTGTCTATCTATTTATCTATGAATCTATCTCTTAAATGTCAGTCCATAACTCAATCGAATTTTTTAATGGATTCATGTATTTATTTATCTACTATTTAATCTTTCCGCTTACGTATCTGTCTGCAGTTTTCCTGTCAATCCATTAATTTTTTATGAACCCATCTATTGAATTCTTTATCTTAATCTTTGAATCTCTTCATTTATCGAACTTTCTATACACGTATCTATTCATCAATTTATATTTAAAGTTAGAGAGCGTATCGTTCGGGATTCTAGAACGACGAAGAAAACTCGAGCAGAGTTATAATGTATGTGTAGATAAACACACGCAGAGTTATAATGTATGTGTAGATAAACACACGCAGAGTTATAATGTATGTGTAGATAAACACACGCAGAGTTATAATGTATGTGTAGATAAACCCACGCAGAGTTATAATGAATGTGTAGATAAACCCACGCAGAGTTATAATATATGTGTAGATAAGCCCACGCAGAGTTATAATGTATGTGTAGATAAGCCCACGCAGAGTTATAATGTATGTGTAGATAAACCCACGCAGAGTTATAATATATGTGTAGATAAGCCCACGCAGAGTTATAATGTATGTGTAGATAAATACAATCTGCATTAGTCTATTTGTTACTCTGAAAGTATCAATAAAGATGAGGAAGTATAGCATTGACACGATTCAGCTATTTTGTACCCGTGAACAGGTACAAAATATAATACACTTTGGGAAGGGTCAACGCGTAACCCAAGTTCGTTTAGGTCAAGGGTAAGAGCTGCGACATGAAAAGGCTCAACTTACCGTAGACACTCTAACCAATTGAAGTTACGTGTCATGGGCATTTCAAAATGCTAAATGATGCTTCATTTGTGTTTTTATATTGCCCTCTGTATTGATTCAGATGTTTTATGTAGAGTAGTTAAGATCTGTTCTATAATGGATCACATGAGTCAGAGGCACCGATGGTGTGAAAGCGTGTCCCTTCTTTCGAACCAGAGAGAACGCGTTACCTTTGATGTGTTACCTTTCTTATTCGATAAAAAGTTGTTATGAATGAATTGTGTTTTGACTTGAAAAATGAATTCGTTCTTTTTGATGCTGTGAGTGAACAATTGATTTAAAATAAGAGTACCAACGAAACCGCTCAGCTTGTCATGACTTTCCATTCGTTTTACCTACACCAGGGATATGTATACGTACACCTGGCACACAGGTGCACAAGTAAAAGAATATTTTAATCACTAGCACTATTAAGATGAATATTTGTTTGTCATCCACATATCTGCAATATTTATTGATGTGTGATAAAAAAATCAACTTTGAAATGGATTGATAATCATAGTTTTTTATTAGGGTAATAATAGTTCAACATCATTAGAAATTTTTAAACAAATCAATTTTCTGAATGAAGGTACAAATTGCCTTTTGTTAAAAACCGAATTTGTATCTTACACACATTAGAGTTAGTGGGCATAATATAAGTTGGACTGAAAGACACTGATTGGACTAAAGTTGGAAAGGAAAGAAAATAAGGAGTTTCACACGTTGATCAAGTTGGACAAAATGTTCGCGTTCCGCTTGGTATATCATTGCCGGTCAAATGAGCGCTGCACTGTTTTTTGCTCAATTTTTGGTGCTGCTTTGGAATGCGCACATTCATGTGAGGAAATAAAAAATAGCGACATTTTAACGGGCGCAGCTTCTAGGATTGTGATCCCGTTTCCTTCCTCGGAAATTCTTTGCCTTTGAAGGGGTGGTCTTTACCTGATAACACCTCGCCTTACGTCCCCCCCCCCTGGGGCCCTTATGGGGGTGTTGGCCGGCGCTTTCTCCGTCAAGAAGGTGAGTTTTGCAACGTCCGAGTTCAGCGTGGGTGTTGAAGATAATCATCTGAACTATACCGGGTGTCCCACAAAAATGTCCCCGATTTTTTAATTGATTATATCCCAGCGTTAAATTAACATGTTTGAATTGTCTTTTTTTCCCAATGTAGTAAATTTTGTTTCTTTTTGAATAATTTAGGTTTTTGAAAATCGTTTAATAACCACTTTTCAGTGATCGATTTACTGAAAGAGGTAGAAAAACTAATTGTTCAAAGGAAAAGTTATAAAAACAACACTGGTGTCTTCTTATTTTCTCAATACATGCTGTTGGAAATAATTTCACAATGATGCATCCTACATGCCACCATGTATTAAAACCCTCTGAGAGGTTATTTTCTTCCTTATTTCATAAGTACTAAATAAGGATGAATATCAATATTGTTTTAAAAACTTTTCCTTTGAACAATCAATTTTTCTACCCCTCTCAGTAAATCGATCATTGTGAAGTGGTTATTAAACGATTTTCAAAAACTTAAATCACTCGAAAAGGAAACAAAATTTACTACATTCTGAAAAGAAGGACAATTCAAATATGTTAATTTAAAGTGGAGATATAATCAATTAAAAAGTCGGGGACATTTTTGTGTTACACCCGGAACAATAAAACGCCAGGTGTCTCCTTAAATTTATAAAAAAATGAATTCATATTTTTTGTGCGTGATTTTCCCTAATGTTATTACAATGGGAATCTCAATGAACACATTAAATTAGTCGGTCCGTCTCTTTTTCACGCTCTTAAAGGATGCCCAAATGACCGTATCTGTGATACAACAATTTAAACAATTTAAACAATTTATTTACCACAGGTGATACAGAGGTAGAATGTTTCTTAAGTCTANCGTGCGTAATGACGGCGGTGGGATGGGTGCCGTGCGCAATGACGGCGGTGGGGTGGGTGCCGTGCGTAATGACGGCGGAGGGGTGGGTGCCGTGCGTAATGACGGCGGTGGGGTGGGTGCCGTGCGTACTCCTGCCGAATGGCACCCGAATGTTTACTTTCTCGGAGTACAATTGGCAATGACCACAAGTTCAGCCCATAGAAACCTATTGGTCTAAAGACGTGTTAATGATGAGAGCTCTGTCGCGTTGCGAGAGCGGAGCATCTGTCTTCCATCCTCAGCACTTTGTCAAATTTCTTCCAGCTTTTTCCTCAGTAATCGTTACACTGGTCAAAGTGAGGTGTTAGGAAATACTTAAATTTATTAAAAATTAACTTAGAATGCTTTACTTAATCCAATTCTCGATAACATGTGACTTACTTTGGTCAAAATGATTTGCTCTTCAAACATGAAAATTATTTTAGAATATAAAATAGATAATTGAATGAAAAATTACTTAGAATGCTTTATCTATTCGAATTCTCACCAACATGTGATTTACCATGATAGAAAACACGTGCCCTTCAAACATGGAAAAATTCTTTTTCTCACGCTGTTGATACTGGAACAATTAACAGAAAACCACCTTTGATCACTATGCAAAATACTTCACCTGTCTACAATATGGCAAATACAACCTGTGCTAATTTGTTGAAATCATAAACCAGGGAATGAAAGTCAAATTGGTGCACTCACCAACTATTTATTCAACGCTCCTAAAATGCACTGTAATCTTGCTATTGTCGGCATAATGCGGCACAATCTACAGTATAGGGAACAGAGCACACTTTAGTTTCTAGCAGTCATTTGCACTGTTTCTAATAACGACTGAATTATTTTCAAAGCAAATAATGCGAATGTGCCTCAACAAACTAACGTACAAGGCAATGCTCGCCAAAACCTGTGTTGCTTTTATCCACGTTCATTGCCTCAAGGAATTAGAAGAAAAACATTCTTGATCCCTTGAGTAGTACATCGCTCGAGAAGCTTCATTTTGAAGTACCAACATCAACACCAAGAAGTAAAACACAAGAGCTTAGCTCAGACATCGCGAGTGATGCATGAATCATCATGAAGGTTTTAGATGCAAGCATGGTGCCACTATTGGTGATCCTTGCGATTTAATTGACCGCCGAGAGCTTAGCCACGGAGTAAAAACAAGTGAGTGTGGCCCGTGTAAGTGCAGGCTCTGCAAGGGCCATCAATAGCCATGCACGAGTGCTGAAAAACTTTACTGCCAAAGATGCAATGCATTACGCAGGCTGTGGCGCAGGGGCAGAATAACGCGCCGCTGAGCATTTCATCAGGATCGTTAAGTAGCAACACTTTTGTTGAACCAGGTTTTTCAAAATTTAGTACGGTCATCTAGTCAGTTTTTAAATGCTGTTCTCTAGCAATCAATCTCGAGATGCTTATGGAATGTCGGCATGGTCGCAGATTGAAGACTTTCTACGTACCTTTAACTACGTAACAAACATAAAAAAACAAACATCGGCATCTTAGGATGCTTTATTTCCAATCAAGCCTGATGCATATGATCTAAAGCATTGGTTTTTCAAATGTCTTATAACTAACACTATATACAGGACACCATGACGGTTTCCCCGTGAAGCCGGTACCCATTTCCAACACCTGGGTTGAGTGGGGTATTGTGCTTGAGCTCTCCCTTATACCCAACGGGGAAAATCGCCGCGCCAGTGCCGGGATACGGACCCGGGCCTCCAACATGCAAGGCCGATCCCTTAACCACTGTACCACCGCGAGCACAAACACCTGCACTGAATAAGTATACCTGCATCTTGGATAGATATAGGGAGTCAAAAGATTAAAAACTCTTTCTAATTTTATAGTGAATTATGATCTGTAACGAAGTTTTCTCCTGGGTGCTCGCACACTGAAAGTAATGCTACGACAAAGGAAAAGTCACGTATTTGGCTGTACAAATAATGTACCAGTTAGATCTACAGCATTTCTCAAATTTATACTTTTTGCCGACGTCAGCACGCTTTCTACGGTATTCCAAACCAAAATCCCGCTCTGATTGCGGAGAGTATAAATAACGAACTCCAAAAGATTTCATTGTGGCTTAAAGCTATTAAAGTATGCCTTAATGTCGATAAAACAAAATATATTACATTCTCATACAAGAAAAATATACCTCTCTCACGCTTCAAAATTGGCGAATGTGAAATCGAAGAAACCGACTCATGTAAGTTCCTGAGCATCATAAAAGATGAACATCTGACCTTCCAAGAGCACATAGCCCATATTAGTACTAGGTTATCAAAATCCATCGGAATCCTAAATAAAGTTAAAAATTTACTGCCTGAAACAGCTTTACAAACGCTTTGCCGAAAGCTCATTTCCCCATACTTGCAATACGGAACAGAAGCATGGCACGGAATCGATAAAAATAAAACCAATATACTTTTAACCCTGCAAAAAAGAGCCATCAGAGCGGTAAAGAATCTAGAATATAATGCTCACACAAATTATTCATTCAAAAGATTACAAATACTTAAACTTACGGATCTCTACAAACTCTCCATGTGTAATTTAATTTATAAAACATTGACGACAATTATTAGCTGCACAAACTGGTCGTCACGAAGTAAATGTAAATAGATATTGAAGTCAATTCATGCATCCTTATTATTCAAAGGCTCGGTCGCAGCACGGTATCCTCTTCGTTGGAACTAAAACTTGGAACTCAATCCCTGCGGAGATCCGTACAAGTAATTCTTACAAAGTATTCAAAATAAATCTTGAATCTCACTTCCTATCAGAATACTAGTCGTGTAAGATCACCAAGTCAAATCATGTCTCCTATAGATGACTGGTCCTGATAAGGTAATTTGCCATGGTTAATATCGTTGATCTTCAGTCTGCTCTTAAATCGTTTATAGAATATACTGTTAAAATCTAGTCCATATGAACTATTTTGTAAAATGAAGCATCGAATATCGAGTTAACTATTTCTTTGATCAATCCAAGGCGTAACTAGGTTGAGTGAATTAGGTTAAACATTACTTTACACCCTAGAATAACGTTGATGGTAGGATGCCTTTAAAGTCGCTGAACTTATTCTGGCCCACAGGTTGCTATACTCAAATTTGACCATTATACCAGACTTAAGAAATAATCTACCTCTGTATCACTTGTGGTATATAAATCGATTAAATTGTTTAAATTGTTTAAAAATTGTTTAAAGGTGGGAAATTTCCTGTACAAACTTACCTGAATATAAATTTCAAAATATTGAAAATGCTTCCTATACTGCTCTCAAATGACCTCGAAGCCTTCACCTTACGATAATACAGAAAGATTATTTCAACCGCTGTAAATTGCAAGCATGAAATTATTATATTCTGCTATTAAACTTAGTAAATGTAAGAGCAAACAACGATTAGGGTTTGGCCATCCCATACTTGCTAGAGTTCGTGAATGCAGTGCAAGGTGGCACTGAAACGACTGCATTCCGTACACTTTCGACATTATTGGGAAATAATTCAACTACGAGTTGTTAATTGAGTCTTGCCGGGGTAGATCATAAATCGCGTATTTCTGCACGGCTCCAAATGATCTAACTTGCGATATTAGCATAGAAAGCATCTTGTACTGGTTTACTTCTGTCAAAACATTTGAGCGAGGTTTGCTAACGTTCAATGATTTTTAAAACTAATTTTCATGAAAGGCGTAAGAGTGTTTCCATCAGCGTAATTCAATTATATTGAAACAATATCTCTTGTTCAGCTGTACGAAAAAATATTCGCCAGACTGGCTTTAGAGTAATAAAACATAAAACTCATATAAGCCCATCTTTATTCATTAATCGAACTTCCATCCAAGGAGGGAAAAGAGTCCACCCTGGCGCTTGTGACCACCTAAAACAATACGAGTGTTAAATTTTTCTAAGCGTCTACCGCTACCACGGGTCGTACGAGGGCAGATTATTTCGGGGGAGGTGGTTGTTGGCGAGACGATCATTCCTGGAGCCGCCTCTGACCATCCTGAATATGCTTCCGTCAGTGAACATCCCTTTTCGTCACTGCTATGTTATTCTTAGTAACCTGTTACTTCTTCATGGCCTCGGCTAGGAGGACCATCTCGTCGAGCAGCATTTTCACGAATTCCGTAACTGGTGCTGAATCGTTTTAAATGTGACTTTGTGATCAAGCTCAGGTAGTTCACGGAAGCGTTGTCTGATAGAGAACAGTGGAACGAGTCGGGCTGTAGTGCACCAGATGCCCCAATTTTCTCACTACCAGGAACGCAAGTGATTTCTGAATGTAAAACCGGCCCTATTGAGCTTTTGCCTTGAAAATATATAGGCTTTGGCGTCTGTTGCATAATTAGGCAAAGAAAATATTTGGTTCACTTATATATTGGAATAGAGGATGTCTTGCCGTTTGATTTTCGATTTCAGCCTTTCAGAATAATCGTCAAGGCAATGTATTTGGAACCATGCCTTTGGCATGAATTTACCCAAGCTATCACCGGAGAAACATGCATACTCTTTTCAGACTTACATAGCTAAAAATGGTTTCTGACGTACGAGAGCATACGGAGAAAATTCTTTTATCTTTTGGAAGGGTTTAATTGATGTTTCTAAATTTCAATTTATTACAAAATCGTTTTGCTGTTAAAATCAAATGAATTACCCATTTATTGACATCGTTGATAAACAAGAGATGCGTTATGCTTCCTCCGCACATAATTTCCATGTTACTTCCATGTTCCAAAACTCGCGTGTTCAAGTTCTTGTTTTTTACTTTTTACCGTAAATTCTAGCACGTTAGATACAACGCTTTGCTCCGTATGTCCGAATAAATTTTACATCTTCCCCTAACAACGAGTAGCGCACATTCATGCCGGAAACCTGAGCTCAACTATTAGGTTCTTGTTGGGTCTTTTAGCTGACAATCCATGACTGCTGATCATGACCATGAGTGTGGTCGATAAGGTTTAATCAGTTTTGTAATTGTTCATTTTATAACAATTATTCATTTATGTTCTGAAATGCAAAAAGTATCACGCTGAGAAGTAATTTAATTGTCGACTAGGAAAAAGAGGTTTTTTATTCCAAACGTCTACAAATTTAGAGTTCTATCTGTTCTAGATAGGCATCCCCTTTGGCAGTATGAATTTATTTGTTAGTTGGTAATGTTTGAAAATTTCAGTTGAGAAGACTGCCCTTGATGAGAGATTTGCCCTTCCATATAGACTACTTTTGTTCAAATTAATGAGTCATAAATATCGTTCATATTGCACGTAGTCATTGGAGTTCTCGTGAACAAAGCTAATCTACTCATATAATCTGCAAAAAATTGACGAAAAGGTCAAAGGTTGTCGTGTGATTAAGAATATTGTTTTGAGTTTCCACGGTATATTTCAACTTTAGACACATTGCACGATTTTTTGGTCGTACTCGGTCAGTTTGAATACCCGCATTTTCGAGCGTCGGAGCATTGATTGTTGTTATTCATTGCAGTTTTTCTCACACTCTAGTTTCTGCCATCAAACTATTTCGTTTGCCGCTTTTATTATTATCGAGTTCTCGGTTTCGATCATAGTAGTCTGAGGAGTGGAACACGCACCCATCTCAGTGATGTGTTATTTTTCAAACTTTCTCTAATATTTTAGAGTAGAGATAGTACATCCTAAACTTAATTATTTTAACTCTTACAGATTTATCTGATATCACACCAAGGCAATAAACCTCGAAATATGGGATTTTAAAATAGTAGTTATTTTATCTCATTTTCCTGTAAATGAAATGATGATGTGGTTTCACTAAGCTTAAACTCACGCAACTTAGTTAAGAAGTTCACATTTTAATCAACTTAGAAGTTATTGCTTCAACTAGTGATTTGACTCGGCATCAATATGCCGGTTAGTTTTTTGAGTTTTGCCTAAAGGAAATATTTATTCTTTTACTATATTTCGTGCTCCAGTCTTCAGCTCACTGTTTCTGGCTGCTTATAGAGTTTTTACGAACTTGTCAGATTTTAAATTTCACCAAACTTTTTCTTATCATCCAGTAGCGTTAACAACAATGCTTAGATCATGATGCTGAAGAGTCCTTGCATGTGTGACCGAACGCAGCATCTTCAAGCGCTGAAAAATGGACAATATGAAGACCAGAGATTTTCGCTCATCGGATGGTCAATTTTTCCTCATCATTCAACATTTCTCATTGTGCTGAGCCATGATGATGACCCTTGGATCAACTTGCTGTTCCGCAGGTTGATGATATATTTAGTCAGTCCAGGAAATAATTTTACATGAAAACTATGAATGTACTTGCTGTCATTGACAAACATTCGTTGTGGAACGAAGAACAGTTAGGCTTTCTACATGTCATGTTCATCTACGGCATGTCCTCTCTCATAACCTTTTTAAGTTCATCACAGTCTGTGGATACCTGAAATTTTTTAAACGCCAGCAGAGCAAGCTGACCATGTCTGAAGCAGGCCAGCTCGTTCAGCCAAGTCCTCCTACATATCGAAGGTATTGTTTCTGCATGACTGTTGCGGTTGTTGGTCTGAAACTGTCCTTGAATTGGATTTATAGACAGTGATCAAATTTATATGCAATGACTTCCGACTGGTTCAACCTCACCTTTTTTCCAACGACTTCGGAATGCTTCTTTGCTTTCCTTAATAAAGAAACATTTTTAAAAGACTAGCAAACTTCATCGCAATGCTTTTGGCTTCCATAGGAATTGGTTTCATTTGAAAATTTTTTGACCTATGTAAATTTGTCATCACATGAGCTTTCAGCATCTGTTCCTAACATTTTTGTCGGCAGCCCTTGCATGGCCTGCATCTGACACAAGACTGGCCCCACAAACTTTCACCTCCCTTTCGGTAAAATCTTTGGTTTGGCAAACAGATAATGCCTTTTACTTCATTTGCTTACAAATTTACAAGCACGAGACAAGCTCGACAAACAATTTTTTCTGCATTTTGATTCAATTAGAAATGCAATATAAGGGAGAAAGTATAAATGTAATAAACAATAAAGTGTAAATACAAAGGTTTAAATTGAGAGAGGATAAATACTATTCGAACATGTGAATGAGTACTACTGATATTAATCATTCCATCATATTGACTGAACGAAGACAAATGCCTTGCGAAACGGTTGTTTGGCACTGGCATCGAAGTAAAAAAGTTTTTATGTTTGAGAAATACGCTTTGCATGTTACTTATCACAGTTTCACTTTTCGTCCCATGGTAACTCTATTACCAAGGCGAAACCAAAAGTATATTTAGATTCTGTCTTCTACTAATTCCTATAACTCCATATCAGAGGAATTAGGTTCCTATCGTGACATACACGGATCAATTGAAAAATCCAAACATCATTTCTCAATTTTATTCAGCAAAGCGTACTGTCTGACCTCTGTTCTTTTTTGTCATGATAGGTAATAATGAATGTCTCAATTTGTAAGTCGACTGCCCTCGCTCCTTGAAGACACTTCACGGGCAGACCTGGCGACCGCGGCAGCGACCACCCGCTCGCTGTTGATCTTGGCGACAGAAGTGGACACAGCGCAGCAGACGACGCGTCGCGCCCTCCTCTCCTGCCCCTCCTGACGTTCCGTCCTGGGGGGTGGCGCGTGGTGACTTCAAATAGAATTTACGATGATAAAGCTCTATTGCAACGCAAAAGTGACTGTACAATTCTGCAAAATTTTTGAGTGTCAAAGACGATGGACGCAGCATTTTTTTGAGCCCAAAGCTTGTATTATTTATTGGACTATATTTTCACGAAAATACTAAATTTACTAATCAACAGAATATAATAATGCTTCAAATTCCCCTTGAAAGCCATTGAGGTCTTTTGGTTCTGTCAACTTCCAATTTTCAGAAGGCAAATTTAGGTTCATCTTATCACACAATGCTCATTCATCACATTGAACGCGTCCTTGCATTGAATGAAAACTATCATATCGTATATAAATTTCTTGACGATCATTTAATTGTACAGTATATGAACGAAGAAGTTGCAAACTATCGATCGTTGGCAAATATATTTACGTACCAATTTCCCCTAGTTTACATTCCGAGTTATCAAAGCTATAATCTAACAACCGAAATTATCAAAAAGAAAGGCACCATGGCGGTTCGTAGCTACTGACGCCTGGCAGCTGCAATACGAGGGAAGATGTGCGGCAGTATCGGGACAGGTCATCGGTCGTTATTTACCTTCATTAAGAATTCTTGGTTCAATTGTCAAAGCGCGACAACGCCTACTTTTGTTGCCAAAATCATTGCGGTGCCTCAACGCCAGCTATTTCTACTGCGCGTAAACAACGAGGAGCTGTTCTTTCAGAAACAGAGATGACAATCGAGAAATTCTTGCTAAAATGGGTGAAGCAGGGCTAAAATAATAGTATTGCGGTTGGTAGAGTGGCATTACAAGAATAGTTATTCATTTTGTGACGGCTTGTTATAATCAGGGTAAATTGAAGTCAAATTCTCACGCCACTTAAATCAAGCTCGGTACATCCGTTTCAAAATATCTCTGATGTCTCTTTCATCACCGAAATTTTTTCGAGGGCACAAATTCACTGCAACAGCAATATCCTTTAATCATTTGCCTGTTTTAATCATCTTACTTGTATCGGTCACACGGAACTATGGCGGCACATATCCTGTTGCTTGTAGTAAAAAACAAAAACCAATATCAAACTTTTTTATTAGACGATTAGCGGTTTAATTTTATTTCCGGCGTTCGTATAGTAAGTAAGAAAAGTATAAAGCTGAACAAAACTTTAAATCTTTAGGATTTTGTGGAGTTGACAAATCCTAAATTGACTTTCAACTACTATTAGAACCTGTCGGAATGTAAAAAAATGAAAATATTTTCTGCAATAAAACAACTTTTTCCAATATGCTAACAAAAGGTGAGTTTCCATCGATAATTTCTATCGGTGCGACGAGGTTGTGACCACAAAATTAAAGTAACGTTCTAACCTGAAGCGTAATGAAAATGCCAATTATGTTCGTTTTTATCAAAGTTACTACATATGTGCTCGTTAGCAGGAAGACATCTCTTACAAACCATGCTACAGTGAATAGGGCAAGGTAAATTTTCACTCGAGTGGGAATGAGGACCAAAAATACTGCAGTGGTTCACTGGTGGGAAGCACTAATTAACTTCGCTCCCAATCGAACCTGTGTTGAGTAACTTCAGTGACAATCTGATGTGCATCAACTAACTTCAGTGGCATTCAGAAATGCGCCAAGTGAATGCAGTGGCTCATAGGCAAATGCAAGGAGTGCTCGGGGGGCACGACGCTAGAGATCGTCCGAGAGTGATCCATCAACCTGAGCGAGGTACACGAGAACTTTGACGTCTACCTCTCATTTGTTCGTATGCATGAATGAAACTAACAAAATAGTTTGCCTGAAAATTATTTCCCAGAAAAAAATGGTTGTAGAAGCAATCTTTATTCCAGTGCGCTTTGAATTAAGGAAAATTATTTCGACAGTCTCTGCATGATGTTGTGGCAAAATAACTGACAGAAAAATAATGTGTATATTTGAATTTTGTTCAATATTAAAATGGAGTTTCCCATGTCTCTGCCACGTGGAGTAAATCTACTTAGCCTCGTCCCTTCTTTGAATTTATTTTACGCCTCATTTACTTTTGATCTTAATTCATGCTATAAACCAAATACTAATGCCACAAAAACACTTGAGTCAATCGTTCACGAAAATGTACACTATCACGAGAAAAAAGACATTGCAACAGTGTTTAACGACTTTTTTATAAACATAGGGAAACATATAGCCGATAGTGTCGTTAGTGAACCTACAGACCACTTGCAATACATGGACCGTGTCCGTGAACACAACTCTTTCTTTTTCACGCCAACTAATCCCGCCGATGTAATTACGTGCATCAACAACTTGAAAAATAAATCAAGTGGATTAAAAACATTCTCGACTAAAATTCTTAAGGCTATAGCTGATAAAATAGCACCGTGCATATTGAATATTATCAACCAATCACTAGTCCAAGGTATCTTCCCCAACTCTCTCAAAATTGCCAGAGTGACCCCTATTTTTAAAAATGGTGATAAAAATTGCATTATTAATTATAGACCTATCTCTGTACTACCAATCATTAGCAAAATATTCGAAAAAATTGTGTACAAAAAGTGTATTCGTATTTTGAACAGAAATCTTTTCTCTACGACAAACAATACGGTTTTCGTTTTAAAAAATCGACAACACAAGCTGTATTAAATCATTTACTATACCTCTACTCTAATATAGATGAAGGAAAGCTTGTGTTCTCCGTATTTCTTGATTTTCGAAAAGCATTCGACTGTGTGGACCACAACGTATTGCTCTCGAAACTAAACTGTTATGGCATACGAGGGGTTGCTCATGATTGGTTCAGATCATACCTAGCAAATCGGAAGCAATACGTTGTCATTGACGACGTAAAATCAAACCCACAGACAATTAGCCATGGAGTTCCACAAGGATCTGTTCTTGGGCCTCTCCTTTTTCTGATTTTTATCAATGACATTATTAAATCTACATCATTTTTCAAATTCATACTTTTTTGCCGATGACAGTACGCTTTCTGCGGTCCTTCCGAACCAAAATCCCGCTGTGATTGCGGAAAGTATAAATAATGAACTTCATAAGGTTTCCTTGTGGCTAAAAGCTCAGAAAATAAGCCTTAATATCGATAAAACAAAATATATTGCATTCTCATATAAGAAAAATATATCTCTCCCACGCATTAAAATTGGCGATGGTGAAATCGAAGAAACCAACTCATGTAAGTTTCTTGGCATCATAATAGATAAACATCTGACCTTCAGAGAGCACATCGCTCAAATTAGTTCTAAATTATCAAAATCCATCGGAATCCTAAATAAAGTTAAAAATTTCCTGCCTGAAACAGCTTTACAAATGCTCTACCAAACGCTCATTTCACCATACTTGCAATACGGAATAGAAGCATGGCACGGAACTGACAAAAATAAAACCAAATTGATTTTTACTCTGCAAAAAAGAGCCATCAGAGCGGTAAAGAATCTAGAATATAATGCTCACACAAATGACTCATTCAAAAATTTACGAATACTTAAACTTTCGGATCTATACAAAATCTCCATTTGTAATTTCATTTACAAAACATTAACAATTGATGGCGACAATAGCCTGAAACAATTATTAACTGCACAAACTGGTCATCACGACCATTTAACCCGGAATAGAGATAAATTCATGCTTCCTTATTACTCAAAGGCCCGGTCGCAACACAGCATTCCACAGCATCGCAACACAAAGAAATCTTGAGTCTCACTTCCTATCACAATACTAGTCGTGTAAGACCACCAAGTCTAATCTTATCTCCTACATGACTGGTCCTAATAATGTAATTTGCCAGGGGTAATATCGCCGATCTTCAGTCTGCTCTTAAATCATTTATCGCTTATACTGTTAAATATACTCCAAATGACCTATGTTGTAAAATGAAGTAAATAAAATCGAATAACTTATCTCATTGATCAGTCTAATGCGAAACTAGGTTAAGTGATTTTAGGTTAAACATTGTTCTCATCATTATTAGCGCATTATTGTACGACTTAGAATAACGTTGATGGTAGGATGCCCCTGAAGTCGCTGAACTTATTCGGGCCCACAGGTAGCTATACTCAAATTTGACCATTGTACTAGACTTAAGAAACATTCTACCTCTGTATCACCTGTGGTAAATAAATTGTTTAAAATTGTTTAAAATCTTCATTTCAGCGAACGAGCATTTATTTATTTTATTAATTCATTTCATTGTCGGTGGCAAAGTGGCACCTCTCACAATTTATCGATAAATTTTGGGGATTTTTATGAGAAAAATAATTCAAAATAATCCACTAATTCCTGAAACGCATCAATTAGGTTCAGCCCGAAATTATATGACGAGTTGGGTACAAGTGGAGGAAGCTTGGCTTATTCTGAGGTATTCTGGCGTTCATTCAAGACCAAGTGAACATTAAAGACACATGAGAGTGAGTAGCTGTTGAAATAAAACATATTAAAAAGATAGCAAGGCCATTTAGGACGTTAGCAGCCATGAGCATGGTGTCTAGCGGCATATTATTGCGGCTTCGATCAGCCTTTAAAGAGACACTCAAAGCCTCAATGATCGCTCGACTTAAGCATGTGACGCACCTTGAGCGCTTTACTCGAAATGCTGTAAAAGCGCCGCCTGTCTCCCGCTCTTTAGGCTCTCAATATTCACATCAACAATGACACCTCGTAACTGGCGATGGAACATGTGCTCAACGCGTTGGGGGAGTCGTCAACTGCGCTCTGCTTGACGTACGATCGTTTTATGGCTTTTACTTTTATGGCCCCTCGCATCGCACAGAGTTAGCTCTACAGTCCCTTCATTTCAACATGTTTAGAACCAGGCGAACAGTTTACATTTATCTTATTGATTTAAGCTTGATGAAAGGAATGATGTGTAAAGCACTCCAACTAAAATCAGTATATTTTGAGCAAAGGCAGTGATATAATTTTGAAAAATTATTAATTAAAATGTCCGTTTTAAGACAATGGAGATTTATATAAGCCCATCATGTATTGTGGACAATAAAATGTCTGTGCATGAATTGAAACATTAAGATCGTTAGATTATGAACACAGGTCTCCTTTTGATATTGAGTAAACTTATGAACTAGACAGATGAAAGAAGTACTACTCAGAAAAATACACTGAGAATATAATTGAATACATTTTTGTCAAACGTACGTCAAGTTTCTCACAAACCAACGTGTCTCTTGGAGCATTATGAGTGTCTCATAAACGGTTTAACACACACAAGTGTGCCAACATGATACATCTAATGTAAGTATACTGTTCCCGTATGGAATTTTCACGTTCTCAGATTGGCTAATAATTTTTGCGTATACACTGAGAAAATTATAATTCCGATCGGTCAATTCTTGAGGCATTTATTATTGAATATGATCCAGAATATTAACAATTATTTTTAGGTTGTAACACGAATTAAAAAATTTAACTTGATACACACAGGAAACTGAAACACACCTCTGTCGGTGTAATCCAAGAGCCTAACTCGTTTCCACTCATACACAAATTGAACGGACACACGTTTTCCATAGCTTGCACACGCAAACACATGCGAGCACATACAGCCCACATTTACTTTCGGAACCATCCCCATGCACATACACAGAGACACGCGCACACTCACATTCGAAACTCACGAAGGTAGAATTATGAGAGTAGGTTGAAGCAATGCACAGATTGATTGCATTCACGTCATTAATTTAATAATGTTTTTTGGATGGGAGGATACAGAAATAAGTGTTTCTTTTTAAATGGCTGTTGAATCTTGGTTGTGCAAAATAAATTGTTGGAGTTTGATACTGCTAACATAAACTTGTGTGCAGCAGTCACACTTATAGAAATAGACACATCCATTCCATCAAAACTCATTCAGTCGATCATTTCTTCTAAAGGAAGCATGCTCTTTTAAATCCATTCATACAAAACACTCTGACGTCTACCGAAGTAAAAAAACCTTTGGACCAGATAAGAGCGTTCAAATAACCAATCAGTAGTAAGTAACTTTGAGTACTAAGTCTGATTTGCTATGCTCAAGGTGACAGGAGAGAGACAAATTTTTTATCTGAAAATTTGAGGGAGAATTTTTATCGAAAAATTTTAGACATTTATTCTTAATCAATAGTTAGCAAATACATTCAATTTTAAGATTGAATGTGTCTTATTTACTGAATATACGATATTTGGGATAAAGTAAATTATTTACAAATATTACATAACTTTTACGCACGCAACACAAATGGTTCAATACAAAACCAGGAACTGACGGCTTCCTGTCAACACACTTAGTGAGTCTAGAATTCAACTTTTTTGCAAGAGCATCTATGCAAATGAATTCAGTTATTTTTTCAAATTCCATTGTAAATTTGATCACAGAATCAGACGCATGCTTATTAGAATTTGATACAATGAAAAATTCATCAGCTTCAATTTCAGAACGAAATAAAACATGAGTACTTTCAAACGTTTTTAGATAGAATAACGGGTAATCGAACAAATTTCAAGATGAACAATATATTTTCTATCTTTGTTTGAACCAAAACGTTGAAACACCATCTTTTGAGCTCGAATTTATTGATAGTGAACTGATTATTTTTTCTCAGGTTTCGGTTCCCTGCTTCAACCTACTCTCAAAATTTTGCTAGTGAGTAAGTCAGAATCGGACGGGACTACAATCATGACTAAAATTTGTCGCATCATTTAAGCGAAGACAAGTAAATCGCAAATCGCTCATTAATGTGCGCCATTGTAACCAGCATTCTTATTCCTTGAATTTTCATGGTGTAATTTGTAACGTAGTTTTGAACTAAATAGAATCTATCTTAGTCTGCTACTCGTTGTCTGTCCTGACAAACACACAGCTTGCTCACACCACCTTGCCAATTAATGAAAGATGCCTATATCACGAAAACTTACATCACTCAATCGTAACAATACTCAGTTACGAAAAACATAATACCATCACTTGCGACTATAACTATAACTTGCGTAAACTATTCAAGATATCTATTTTAAAATCCCGCTCCGTTGATAATTGGCGTGGAATTTCAGGTTTGAAAATTCCTCCCGTCCGCAAAAGGAAGGCACCTCGTTGCCTCAGCTCGCCGGCCGTTCGAACTGCATTTGCAATTCCTTGGATTCAATCTTATACAAAATAATTGTACTGTGTGTCGATGTTTATGAGGACTGAAGACCTCAATTCATAGTTTATCGAATTGTGGCTCATCCAAATTTCCACGCTGATCTATGAGTGGTTTGTTAACTTTTAGTTTAATTATCATGATGGTTGTTGAAAAAAACATTTATGCGATTTCTTTGTAAATAAATGTGCAAATATTCATAGCATTAGTCATTAAAAATTGATCAGAACAAAGATCATCACTATGCATTTAACATTTTAATTTAATTCAGGCTGTTCTAGAGGAAATTATGTTATTATGTTTATTACAAAAATAAATCTTCTTGATCTAATAACGAGAATAATTGAATTTCACATCCCTGAACTCCGATTTTCGAGCAAAAAATATCTGGACACGTTCTGCATTTATTCGACAAAGCCTGACATCAGAATTCAACTTCAAATCATTCATCAAAGATGAAAGAGGTATAATTAGTTTTCAAACTAACATGTCATGTTACTTCGGACTGTAAACTAATACGACGAGGCTTTTTGAAATCGATACTATCTATGCCTTAGACGACCATGGAAATTCTCAAATATTTTTTGCCAGTGGGAAAAATGCAGGGGGTGAAATTTATCTCTTCGAATCGATGTTTCTTTCGCATCAACATACATGCGAACTACAATAGTAGCCTTTCATTCCGAGTTATACTATACGTTTGCTTGTTTTCCAATTTTAATCGTGCATTTTTCAAAAACTCATGTTTGATGACATATTGTTGAACGACGATGGTTATTTAGCGGCATAAAAAGCAGCATGCATTGATTGTAGAAAAGGGCAATTTAGACTCAACCTAATTGCTGCTCGTTTTCGCACCTCAGTCCTCTTCGCTAGAACAGACTTTTCCCGAAAGCGTCGCTAGCGGGCGCGCATTGTAACACAGCGCTCTGTCGCCGACATCGCTCGACAAAAACGACACAGCCTCGTATCGAGCGCTCAGACCTCGTTTAGGAAGCGATCAAATAAACTGAGGAGTCAGTGAGGGCGTTTCATTGCACTTTAACGTGAGATTGGTTTTAAGATAAGCAAACACAGAAAACATGCACACAAAGAAAATGCCCGTAAAAAGTGACCGATCATGAGTACATCACCCTCAGACTAGCAGCTCTCGAACGTTGCGCGGGATTTAACTGCCAGATGTACCGTCAAGTAACACACCTGGTTTTAATTAACTCAGACATGAAGCATGAATATATAGAGGTTTCGCTTGCGATAGAAGCGAAACAAATGGACCGTGAGTAGCTTTAAACCATTGACGTCTCAGCTCCCATGTGCAGTCAATGACAACCATGTTAATGATGTGGTGGACTCAATCACACTCTTGGCATAAATGAAAATTCTGATGGGGGCCTTTCCTTTGGTAAAGTTCTGGTGAACGATAGCATTTTTTGTGTTTCATTAACGACTTTCCATGCCCATAAAAATGTTACTTCTAATTGAGATTACGAGCAAAACTGGTTTCACTCAATTCCAAAAGAAGATTTTTGTTTTCTTTGTGAAATAGTGAACGATTCCTTTGGCGAGTGATCCCAACACGTGCGAAGGAACTCCACACAGTCAGCCATTTGCTACAAGAACAATTAACCGCTCAATTGCTGTTTTTTTTTCCTTGAGGGGGATGAGCCGATCTGTCCTCAGAAAGAAATTAAGTGCACGTCGAAGAAAATAAATGTAACATACCCTCGAAATGTTACTCGAAGATGAGATGCTGTGAAATCAAAATTATGAAATTTCAATTTGAATATTCCATGTCTATTCTCTACTGAAGCACTGACTGCGCCGTGATATGATTGGCAAACCTAGGAGCAGAAGAAAAGCTAGGAGCGTTGAAGCTTTTCCTAGCTTCACCTCAATGCTTAACGCTCCGTCATTGGGACTCACATCTGCTCCAGGGATGTTTCGGATCTCACTCGATCTTGTCATCTGCAGAACACTTCTTCCGTATCTCATCTTATGATTTCAATTCATAACAATTCTTGTCAATGGGCCTTGAAACTTTGCTCTTTTGACGAGGTGTAATCTCACTCGTTGATCTGAAAGGAAAAACCGCTAGACGAAGGCCAGTGAAAGGCAGTTTTAATAGGCTTTCCTAAACAACCGTCAAAACTTTGGATTCCCAAGTTCAATTCAAGTGCATCATTTCATTCCTGAATGGTATTTAGTTCTGCATTTTATGCAGTATTATCATAACAAGAAAAAGCTTTGCTAAGCGTTCCAAAAGTTGAATAACCCTGATGCATTTTTTTTTATATTTTTCGCTACTAGAAAACGCTGATGTGCTCATTGGATACATTAGAATTCTCAAGTAGATTTATAATCTTAAGTTTACCATGATCACTGTGATTGGTCCACAGTTCTAGAACTAATTCAATGCTAGTCAAATTTGCTTCCCTTTCGAGGTTGAAAATTCGGAACATTTTAACGCCCATAGCAAGCTTTAACGGATTTTTTTAAACTGCTTACTTTAACAGGACAAAAAGTGTGATTTTATCGAACTTCTCCCCCGGAGCAAACGCAAAGAATTCGACACGTCGGGGACGAGGTAGAGCCGGGGCTCGGGAAAGTGACAGGACGCCCGGGGCGCCGGCGCCGAGTGAACGCTCCTAGCCAAGGTTACGCGGCGTCTGCAGTGGCACCGCTACGCTCTCACGCTCCTGTGGCAACAAGTCACCATTTTGCACACCATTCTGTATTATGATATATTCGCGGGTTGTCTCACACGCATCATGTGTATCATTTTCTTTCATAAATGGCGCTTCCTAAATAACACAAGTATAAAAGACATTCGTATCTTCACTTAAACTATGGAAATGAATCGTAAAAGTTATATAACGTGAATAAGAAACGAACCCGATTGATCACAAAATGGATCATCTGAAAATTTGAATATTTATTCAGAATGATTCTTTAGTTTCGTCCCAGATGAATCCATTTAACTGTCTTATTTACGGGTGTTTTCTTGTCTTCTGAATGCTCAGTTCTTTACTTCCCAATCAATTTCCACACATACTCTTTTACAGGTGCTGAACGCGTTAAAAATGCATCTAATTTCGGCAGAAAAAATATGGTAGAATTTATTTCTTCGTTGCTAAAGTTTCGTTCCAAAATAAATGAGATCTAAACTAGGCCATAACGTCGTCGCAGGCGACGTGCATGAACATAGTTGGCTCTGACGCTACGCAACAACCGAGTTTGTGCGCTGGTTTGAGAGAAAAGAACTTCAAATAGCAGGTCTTTACTTAAGATTCACTGCCAGACTTGAAAAAGATTCGTTTATGCTTGTTTACAACTTAGTCTCAGATTTAAAACTAATATCTTCAATCAAACTGCTCTACTAATGCAGGGATACGAATGAAGCATCGAACGATTTCAGCAAAGCTGAAAGTATGTATACTTTAGCTGCAATAAATCCGCTTTCTCTTTTTTATTTCCTATGCAACCTTCTTTCACCTTTGTTATTACTGAAGCCTCATCTTCTTCGTGGCGCAAAGACTAGCACTTTTATGCTGTAACCATTCATCACTTTACAGAAAAATACAAAACCATGCAAAAAGTATTATGTCTCTTTGTTTGGTGAGTAATAAGTCTAATGGTCATTTCCTTCACTAACATGACAAAAGCGTTTCAGAAATATTCAAATCAGTATCTACTTCAAAACCTCATGTATTTTACAGATCACTATTACAAAACAATAGAGAAAATTCAACCGTCATTGCGAGTTCACCACCACAACGTTTGACTGCGCTATGATGCATTGCGTACGTTTTACAACGGCGCTTAGGACTGTGTCAGATCGATTGCTAGTGATGAATTACATTTGTATGTATGAAGCGCCGTCTGTGGCAGTCTTGCATACTAGTCTTCGATATACGCATCTATTGCTCAATGTGATCGTTTAGGCATTTTAACTACGATCGACATTTGTTCAGCAAACTTTAGCTGCGTTGGTTTCTTTATGCAGGTAACTCAGCTGTAGCACCATGGTTTTTTTTTCGGAAGTTGTATCAAACATTAATACGTTACTTTAGCTTTGTTTCTTCTGTCTTGTTTTCATCGTTTGAGTGAACTATTACCTAATGCAAACCAGGTAATTCATACCTATCAGATCAAACCAAAAGCAAACTTTGATTTTGAAATCTTTTCTTGAGCTAAAAGTGTGTGACATTTAATATCATAAACACAATTTTTACCCTTTTCCAGAACCATCATTTCTCTCCACATAGCATATGAAGAAACATTGCCGACCAAGTTCTTCTGAACGAATCTTCGTTTAAAAGCTTGGTGAGGTTATAATTGTCGTAATGGTTTACACTGTTCGATCAATTGAAATCGAGGAGTCGCTTGGTGATCAATTGGATTCTTATTGGCAAAGAGATTGCGGTTGAAATTAACAGTTATTGATTTAATATTTGTTGATAGTTTACAAGCTGACAATATTTTCATTAACACTTCACTTCGCACTCAATTGATTTGGCAAAAACAGAAGTATGCTGCAGAGAATAATGTTTCTGTTTCGGAAGTATAGCATTCAGTCTCTCTAAAGGCCCAACTACACTATCCATGTTTTTGTCAATCACAAACACACCAAAACGAGAAAAAAAACACAAACTTTTCTGAGCTGTGTCCAGACTAAGTTTCATGTATATTCAGCTTCAGTACACTGAGAGTTTTTATTTTAATTAAATTAACATCAATTAAATCTAAGCCTAGAGGCACATTATGTTATTACAGAATAAATATTGTACGTTACGTAGTTAATTTCGGTAAATACAATATCTACGCAGTCCTACAGTTTACTTCGTGTATTTGCGAGAAAAACACAATTAAATCGATAAAATAGGAAAATAGACGTAGAAACCAAGCACTTCAGGAGCAAAAACAACATCCACAATACATAAACAAGCGAGTGTTCGCTGTTCTTACGAAAGTTTGTGTTCGGAGTTTTCCAACGGTTTCGAAAACACGAACACACCAAAATCTGGCAGTTTTCCATCTGTGTTCTTGTTCGCGGACTACCGACAAGCACAAGATTCGGCCAAAATTTTGATAGTGTGGGCGGGCCTTTAGACGGGCTAAAAATCTCAACTTCCAAGAGTTCAAGGAAATTTAAACCAACTTCACCATCATTATCGCAGTAAATCTTACCACTGTTTATACCGGCTGTAACTGATGGTGACAAACGGACCATTTCCAAAAAGACACGTTCGTGAAACTCGTTGTTGTAAACAGGTCTAATAAATCCGATAACATTCCTACGGATTATAGCATTATAGTCCGTTGGAATGAGCTCAACTGAAGAGTAAAAGGATTAATATAGTGGGAAAAATTAAAGTGCAGTTACCGATTTTAACACTCCCAAACGGTAACAAGAAGCATTTATTTCATAATTAGAACTTATAAATTTTGAGTCTTACGTTACTGTTGCCTTAGAGAAATTATTTTGTAACTGCCCACGATGACTTCTTTCAGTAATGTTAACCTATTATTGTTCTATATATACTCGTGCCAAAGGATTGCACTGTGTGCACTGCATTCTTTGCATAATATGTCCTTTTACTTGAGGTTTTCATTCAGTACAAACGAAAAAGTTTATAATATGAACGTTCACTTGACTGTCAGCAGTCTTCGCTAAGCCTGTTCGAGCTCGCGAACACTCCGGCTCTATTCCAAATGCGGAGTCTAAAAGATAGCTGCCTGCATGTTAAGAATGTTTCAACCATGTCATACTAACCACAGTTGAGTGAATGAGTAGGCTGCTAGAAGCAAATTCTTTTATTCCATCTGTAATATTTAAAAGAATGTTATTTCATTGATATTTCCACTGTTACCTATTAAAAAGTAGAAATTCGATTGTTGTTGAGGTCAGTTTTGTTGATAAAGCTTGCTCAAAATATGCTACATCCCCTCACTCTCACACCAATGAGGTAGCCCAGCTCCTAGGTCTGCTATGACGAAGTACTACTTGGAAATAGTCGTGTGATTCGAAGAGTATGAAGCTAGTAGGGATGTCATTATAACATTTCTAACTGTTCTTTAATGCTTGTTTAAACAGGAGAAAAGAACTACTGAGGCACACATTTCATCAAATAGCCGTTTATGAATTCAGATCGAGATCATATCTCATCAATTGTACAAGAGCAAGCTTTAATACTGAATAATGTGACTGCAACGGCATGCGAAGCTTGAGATTCGACCGATTCTAGGAGATCTGATAACTTTATTTCAATTGATGGTCGTCAGGTAAGAAGAAAAACTCACAATTTTATACGCATAAATTTGACGTCATCTTGCTCCTTTTGCTTTTTGGGCCAACACGTGACAGAAGGAATTATTCTAAAAAAGTCGTGAAGCCTAACTGCAACCTGGGTAGAGTTGAAGAACCTAACTGTAACGTTGATAGGGACGGAGAGCCCAACTGGATCCTGGGTATCGAGTGAAAACTGACGGAATGCAAAAAAATGCCTAAAAAACCTACCACACGTAAGTCGAATTTAAAAAAAAATTAAATGATAATGACGAAATGATTCATATTTATTTCCAAACAGTAAGAGTTATGATGTTACAAAAAATCATCAATTAACCGCAAAAAATGATAAAGCACATGAATGAGAAACCGAGAAAAAATTTGTCGGTTATCAAATTTTACATTATAATCACAGTTACTTTTTCCATGGGTAGGTTTTAATTTAATGTTTCATACTTTAATGTGCGCAGAGTACGTGGGTAATATAATTGATGAGAGCTTTTGCTTTTCGTTACTCGTTGGAAGTACGTTGCGACGCACCGTTTTGGAGCAGATATAGCGTACCGTTTCTCAGTGCCAAGGAAAGCTGACGTGTTCTGCGTATATCGTAGTCTTTATGGCATGAAAGTTCCTCAGCTCCGCCCCTACGCTCGAAAAACGCTCTCATTCATTATCGTTAAACGGCATTTAAAAATTGTGGTCACCATATTTTACCCTTGGATTGGAAAAATTCTATCTAAATGCTAGTCTGTTCCTTTTTGTAAATTTGCAGAGAAACGTCAACTTCATAAGAAAAGTAATTTTCCAGTTCAAGTTGAAATGGCTTTAATTCGTGTGAGTTTTCTCATTTAAATTTTGTAGTGTTTCAGAAGACGAAACAGGCCTCCACTGAGATGACTTTAATAGGTATTGCATAATGAGCAAAATGAGTGAATGGGAATAATTAGTATCAGTTTAAAGAAAATACAACCAAAAATTTTTTTGTTTGAGCGCACGAAGCTACGCTTCTGAAGCACGACAGCCACTCGTTTGAGCTTATTAAATGTTAAGTTAGGTTAGATTAGGTTAGTCTCATTTCCTACACTCTATATTCGTGCCATCCCTAACAATCGAAATTTGCTTGGTTTCGTCTCATTCTTCAACTAACTCTCAATATGTAAAATGAACATATTAATGAGAAGCTTTCTGAATTAAATTAGAGTCATTTTGTTACACATTTGTACATTTAAATGCGGCGTAAATGCCATCAGAAGATAAGTTACGAAATTTTTATTAGATAAATTTATATTGCGTTTGTCAATTCCTGTACTTTATTCAAAGGGCTTGCAAAAATTCAGAAGCTATCATAATTATTTTTGTACAGATATCCGTCAGAATTATTTGGCTAAATAAGGTTTTAAAAAAGTGATGAAATGAGCTAACTAAATCTGCACTGTTTTTTTTTGTAACCCTCGTAATTCGTTTGGAAGTTTTCGGCCCGTTACGAATGTAATGTCCGACTCTGACTTTATTTTTTACCATATCTCAAACAAGAACAATGCAGTGTAATTAAAGTATCCACTCAAATTTTCAATGTCTGTCCTGCTGCTATTTCACTAGAAACTTATTTAAGCTACGAGAAAGAATTTTATACAGCAAGACGGAGTGAAATCCTAAGAGACCGCCCAACATCTTCTTTAGATTTGAAGTTTTACTTTTCAAATAGTTGTCCAATGCCTGGGAAATGTGATAGGTGCCAGGTCTGGTGTGTATGGAGTATGGGAAAGTCCTTCCAAGAGCATTTGCTCTAATTTGAGTAAGATTCACCAGGCAACTTGTGGTCGCGCATTGTTTTCCAAAAGCATGGGTTGATTTCTGTTGACCAAACTCTGTCGTTAAATTGCAAGTTTCCGCATCATTTCATCCAAATGTTTGTTGGTTACAGCAGCTCTATTTGACGTCCAGATCTCGTGGAGCTGAAGTGAATGATAATGAACGCCAGACTCCATTAGCTAAAATTACATTCGGGCAAATAATAACAATGTACTGGCTAAAAACTATACGAATAAAAATGAATGCTATTTTGCACAAAAGAATTCTATCAAGCAGACTTTCTTGTGTTTTGCTTTGAGGAAATTGCCAAGCAAATGAAGTTGGACGCAGACGTCAAGGGTGAGAACCCGAGGGGTCAAGTGAAGTTCATTGTCAAGGCTAGAAGAAAGTGGTAAAAAGTGAGAACTTATTCGGCAAGACGAGAGTGCGCACCGCCGCGCTAGCGAAGGTCGCGCGCCGCGCCTCCAGCGCTCGCTCTTGCTGTAACGTTTCCCTCTCTACCATATCGGAATATTCCGCTCGCATAACTCGAGAGTAATCGCTATTTCAAGTTTTTTAAATCTTACCATAGCTATCGCCCTCTAAAATTCAAGATAGTGTTAAAAATCCTTAACATCTTCCAAATATGCCACTTTCGTACTGATAAAAAATGTTTGTGGCAAAAACTGAATATACGGGTTCACATTTAGCAAACTAGTATGATCGTATTTGCGTGGTCATTTTGATGGTTGAAGCTGTTCACGACATGCGTTCAAAAGAGACTGGCGGGAATATGCGTCGTTTTATGAGGTAAATGGTAAAAGCTGCAAATTAATCTGCAATGTGGCAGCGTAGCTTTTGTTGCCTTTATCTTTTCCAAATGCAACGTAAGACAAATTTAAATGATGCCATGAGTCAGTCAGAAAAATTAACAGATCGTGCTGAGAAAATAAGCGCTCGTACGCATTGGAGTAAACAAATATTAAATCCAAGCGCTTGAAACTTTAGCATTGCAGTATCTAAATTGCGTTTGAACGTTTGTGTCTGAACGAGAAAACGTTTGTGTCACACCGCAGGTAGTTAAATAACTACGATGAGACAGCAAAGATATCCTACGTAGGAATTAAGTTGGGATTTTCAAGTTCAATTAGTAATTAACAAAAATACAACACCTTCGAACCTAACAACCAAATAGAATTGTCCATATTCAATCCAATTAAAAAAAATTTTCAAAAAACCTATCTCAACAGTACATTGCCACTCCTCTTTATAAAGGCTGCAAAAACTAAACGCATTTGAAGTAGGATGTTTTAGACCAAAATAATAAAGTATTCAGATGCCGTTTGGCCTTCACCACGTATTCATTCGAATCAAGCTTTGTTGAAATCTCCTAAGGCTAATTTTCTCACTTTTATGATCAAAAGAAAGCTTTAATATCAACGAATTATTAATGACGGATTCCTGTTCCAAATTTCTGCACCATGTTTCCTCATATCTGAAGAATGTGGAACATTTTTTTTACGTGTGAAATTGCGCTTGTACACTTTCACTCCAGAATCATATGTAAAATTTCATTTCTTTTCATTTTCAAATCGGTAGCAGCGGTACAAATTCTCAATAATAGCCATTCTTTAGAATAATAATGATAATAATAATAGGCCTTCAATGCGCCTGTGTGTTTAGTACAACATTGTTAGAGGCTAGTACGCAGCTTTATTCTGATGCTTTTTACACTACATGCATGCGCTCTGTATCAACTAAAGCAATAAGTAGAAACAAAGATTATTTTTACAGCACTGCAGATCCAAAGTTTTATATTCTAAGGAATAACTAAACGACAAGGTGATGACCATTAAGCAAAGTTCATAATTTAGCAGTAGTGGCTCGCCAGCAACGTAAAGTATTGTTCAAATTGGTTGTGGTTTGGTGTGCAGAGCACTACTAAGCATAACAAATACAAAGCATGATTTTAGGCACCTTTATTCAATTACAGGCATCTTCAGCGTACTTGGGCTATTCAGAACTGTTTTTCTACACATCTGTTTTTCTACATCTCTAACAATGTTTGATTACTACTTTTTATGCTTAAATGATAAATATGTGAAGTCCGTATTAATTATTCACTATCTGGAGAGAAAGAGAGAGTAAGAGAGAAGGCGCAGGGCCGGCCGATGCCAGGGAAAGCTCAGTAACTGTCGGCGGAAGAGTCAAGGCACTGGACGCGTCCGGCGGTGCAGCGGGTGAGGTTCAAGGACACGCCCGCAGGACGGTGCTGCAACGCGGCGCTCTTCTCACTCGCACCAGTCAGAAACTACATGAATATGTGCGTGTTGCGCTCTACTTTCTTTCCGAATTTGCAGAAAACTGAGCAACATTGTGTTAATTGAAAATAATAGAACGCGAGTTTTTGCTTGAAGTTTTCAGTAAATCTAAGTGTCTGCGCATACAAGTACACCTTAGCTTGGGTAACTCGAGCTTAGGCTGTGCTGGAGTTTGTCACTTGATTTTGCTCATTCAAATAAAAATGTCAATAGTATCTTATGAGATGTTCATAAAAACTATAGGAATTAAATTATGTCTTAAAAAATAAAGTGACAGATTGTTGACGCTTCCAATGTGTCCCTGCTTGAAAGCACCACAACTATGAATGTATGTGCGCGGCGATAAATTTGCTTAATTTAATAAAAATCGCTCCTGTGTATTGCAGAATATATGAATTATCAATTGTGATATTATTTGAATTAATGATAGGTTACGCTGCATTGATAATGTGCGTTAATGCTGGTATATCGTTGTCTCGGAAATGCAATGGCAATACATGGTACGTACGAGGTGATTGTGGTATTGGTCGATTTAAGCACCAAGGAACGCGATAGTTTCAAATGGATAAATTGCATCCAATTTTTGAAAATACGTGAATTAAAACTGATGTAGATTTTTAATAAAAAGGGTTATTATTGAGACAATTTAAAGTTTTGAAAAAAAAAATTTCCAGCAGGTATTCAGTAATGAAATCATCGTTTTAGCCATACAGTTGAACTGTCGTAAGTGCGACTTGTGAAGAGCATGAGTAGCTGGTGTAGAGACGGCCCTGCCAGCAGCCGCGCTGCACCAGCGTCGCCTCTGCGCAACTTGGCAACCACCCCTGGGCGGGTCAGCTTAATGGCCACGCGCAATACTTCTCTCAGGTCTTCTTTCTTCATTACGAGGCCTGTCTTCTCTGCTGTAAAGTGAGTCAACACACGTTTTTCTTTCGCACACAAATGTCTGGAACGTTTTTTTAACTTAGGAACAGTGCTAGACGCAGCAAGATAAACAGGAATTTCTGGAGCAAGATTATTCGATATGCATTTGCCCTTGGGTTTTTTCACTAAGCTCTGAGAGATGTAAATCATTTTCAGCGCACTAATTCATCTCCGAATGAAGTAGAAGAGCATTGTATAAAGTTCGAGATGAACTTAGATAAAAATGTCTGCAGTAACAATTTATATTAAGTGAAGGAATATCAGCCAATATTCTGAGAAGCAAGTGTTCATGCAGCCAACATGCTGAGCAGCTATAATTTGTGTAAATGATGTCAAAAGTGATTGAAGTTAAGGAATTTAATGCCTTGTGTGACTTATAAATAATATCTCATTTTAGAGTGAGAATAACGAACCAATTCAGAAAATAAATAAAGGAAGGAAAACAGTTTACCTACTTCACACAAAGTCTTTACATAGAATGTTTGCAACACATTGACGTTTCAATTTTCTTAACATGAAACTAAATAATTGGTGAGTAAACCATAATACATAGGTGTTACAGCAGCAATGCTTTGGTTGTATGAAATATTGAGAAAAAACTTTAAAATGTATTCTCGTGGTTGGTTTATTTTAAGGCTTAAAAGACTTTGAATATCGGTGACAGTAGGACGATGGTGAGAATCGATCAGAGAGTTTCGAGGCACACAATCTCCATTTATTCTAAGACAAGAACTTAGCAAAATTCTACAAGAGTAATCGATGTCATTGAAAGTAAAATAAACGGTAGATTTGAATAATCGTGCGTAAAAAACAAAAGAGTGTTCATTAATTAAAAAATACCTATACAGGCCGACGTGCTAACACCTACCTAGTTATATGATTCCATCAGAGGATTATACTAAGAGATATATGCGACACATTCATAAAATAATTTTCCAAAATTGTGGGTAAGACAGCCTTTCGAGAATGAGATATGGATGAGAAAGGACTGCCGCACATGGCGAACGAAAACTTACAATATAGACAGAACAAGAAAATAAACATTCATACTTTTAATGTTTTACAGAAATCAAATTTAGAACATCTTTAAGTAATTGATTTGTAATCTGATCCTTGAAAACTGTATACCGTCATGTGACTGTAGTCGTGAAAGTATAATTTAGCATTAAATTAAACATTTTGTTCTACCATATCAAAGCGATGAAAGCTGGTATATTTGAGAGATAAAGATTGAGATCATGGCACCTGAATGTGAGAAAGATTTAAAATGTGAAACATTTAAAATCGGAAATTTTAGTAGTGGTCGCAGCATATCGAACGTTCTGAGGTTTTTCATTCACTTTTTATTTCCAGAATAGTTTCAGATATTGACGTATGAGTTTAGCGTGTTTTGAAATTAACGAGTTGACGAGAGATACTGCACTTGTAATAAAAATGAAAGTCACAGGCTAAATTGTTTTACGCTAACTCTTGCAGGTATGCGCATGATACTCACGCGCCATAAGCACACAAAAAATCTCAAACACATCCAAACGCGTTTGATTAACAACTTGGAAATATAGTAAATTACAGGAAGATGCACTTTTCCCACACACATTTCCACAAGCTCAATGACGGAGTAAATGCATCACAGCACAAGATATTAGAAAAATTTTCTACTCTAAGAAATGCCGGTAGAAAAAATGTCCCAGAATGAGAAATGAGAAAAGGATTATCGTGCAAGACTTACAAAAATGTTGTACAACACTGAACAGAAATGTTTAAGCATATTTATTGAAATCATTCAGCATCTGCAAGACGTATACAAAAAAGGCGACATTACAAATTTGATGTTATACCGTGCATGTTATATATGTACTGCATACCCTTACTTATATATTAATATACATAAAATATACTTGCTACAAAGACTATTAAGCTTTTACGAGTGCTTGAAACTTCATGCCCCTCCTCACCAGTACCAACCCCCCATGCCTCTATGTTGTTTCTCACGAGAGCCCCTCCATACCGCCCCCTTATGAGTGCACCCATCTCCACATGTCACCTTCCGTTGGTGCCCAGTCGTGACAGACTTCACGTCACGTAACAGATATTCGTGTTGTTCATGACTGGACGTTCCTGTTTTAGTTCCAACAAATTAAAATCATCTGTATCTCCAAAATTTATGGCTCCCACTACAGAAATCGAGACCTCATCGTTCCATTATAAGTTCTTTCAACGACGTATGTCATTCGTCGTCAGGTATCGTCTTCATTAAGGAATGCAAAGGTGATATGCCCCCCAGAAAAAAATTAGTAGCTTTTCATTAAGCGAACTCAAGTTATTTACTACGTTCATTGATCGATCTTCAAAACTGTGACTGAAGTTAAGATCACATCCAGGTACTGAGCAGGCATGATTCATCATTCAGGGCTGTGAAGGTATAGACTTGTGTTATGATTCCTCATAACTACCTACGATCGAAAATTCATAATAACGCTAGCAACCTGGAGATACGACAAGCCAGTGCATCATTTCATGGTTAAGTTCCGAAAAGCAGGGTCGAAAATACCATTAACTACCGTCGATGTGGATCTCCAGGCATCCGTGTATTTCTGCTCTTGAAACCTCTACGCGTTTTTTCTGAGTCACGGAGTGGTCATGAGACGACGCCTCCATCAGACTGATGCCTCTTCTGAAGATGCCACGAATCTCAACCCAAATTTATGTCTTGTTTTTCCTATTCTTAGTTGGTTAGAAGTTACAGTTACTTGCAAAATTATTTGACAAATTCTTTTATTAAAGTTCTGAGTAGCTTTGGAGAGGTTTTCCCTTAAATTTTCCCATTTCATTTTTAAAGGCAGTAGTTGGTAACATTTAATCACTCTCACTCAAAGAAGGCGGAGACCTGCTTCTCTCACTTGAGGTGGGCAGTTAGGGGGGCAATTCGGAAAGATAAACACACGCTCTTAGCTTGCATGGCCTCAGCGGCCACGATGGCCATTTTCTCACTCAGATATAAGCCTTGACTTTCACCAAGAGCAAGTTATACCTTTCGCTGCATCACAAATCATTTATTAATCACTCGGAATGCCTTTCCCTTCATACTATAATTATATTGAGTGATTTTTAAATACTCATTTCCAGCATGAATAACGATCGTTACCGCAAATGCTTTGCGCGTTGGCTTCACTTTAAATGTAAAACTCGTCTACAAACCGGATACTACATCATTAAATTTCAGTATTCCCTACGGCATAATTATGTAAATCTATTAACACCTCATTCTGACCCCTTCAGGTATATCCAGTTCAGCCGGCAAATTTCTTACATAGCGAAGTGTGGAATTAATAGTGTTTCATTACCCATTCGCTCTGAGAAAAGAAGACACAGAAAATGGAGACATAACAACCATGATGAGATGTTCAAATGAGTAAATAACGCCTTGAACGTTATTTTATTCCGTTTAATTTGGCCACGCTTACCATTTGCATGAACATTACCAAGTATCAATTTTCACATTATTTGTTCATTGAATTTATTAAATTTAGTCACATTAAATATAATCATAATCCCAATGACGGGTGGTGACTGCATACATTCTAATTAATCTTCGTAAAGAACAAAAATGTCATTCGAGTATGAGAATATTAGGTACCACACATTCCAACAAAAAATGTGCGTTTTTCCAGTGATAATTTGACGTAAGAGATCGTATCTAGATGAGGCAGTGATTGAAAAGATTGACCAGCAAAGAAAGAGAGATCTAAGGTCACATCGTCGTTGGTTGCTCACTAAAAGAAAAGAAGGTCGTATTATTTTCTAAACAAATACTGAGACCCAACGTTACGACACTTCTTTCGTAGGTGCTGCACAACAAAAGGATGAAAGCAAGATATCACGGAATGGCAAAAAGAGGCTATTGCCTTTGGGTGGGTTAAGAGATACCCAGGGATGAACGTAACGGGATTTGCTGGTGTATCATGCCACACTTCTATACAGGCTTACCAACAATGACAGAAATCTGACACATTCGGACAATTCTAAGCAAAATTATAGACAGAAGAAAATTTTAACTGATGAAGACAATTGTGAGTCCCGAATGGTAGACCGGAATTGCATCATGCTAGGAATGTAACTACTACAAAACATCAATGATGGTGTTTCTCTTGCTGTTACTGAAAGAGCTTTTGTAGGGAACTCTATGCAGTGCAGGGTACATTTGGAGCAGTGTGGCTTGCGAACAGCAGATGTAACTTCTGTCCACAATACCACTTATTTATACTGGGCCAAAGCACACTTGCATTGAATTGAAGAGGAGTGGAGAAGTGTCATGTGCTCGTAGGACACGTTGTGTCTCCATAACAATAATGCTCGTCGTCCTGTTCATCGAATTCTCATGAAGCCTTCAACGGAGCCTGTATGCAAAGCGTAGTGTGAGGAGGAGGAGGAGGGTCTGTCATGTTGGGGGGCTGTCATAAATACTCATTTGCGAGTCCTTTATTTTAGAAATCCGTCAAGCTGAACCAGCATGGCGACTTTGAGCTGCTAGATAACCAAATTGTATTATTTGCGCAATATCTGAATAACTGTCAGATGAATCGGGCTAGAGCTTTCATTGATTTGTATGATAGTCAATAAAGATCTGTCGGGAATTTAGATTGATCAGCTAAATCCTCAGACATAAACCCATTAGAAAATTAGATGATCCATCTTGAGCGAGCAACAAGTAAAACGTTCAGAAGACCGTCCACATACTATGGCCTCACTACACGATCACTTGAAGCAGGGAGGCTTAAAATCGATCAAGTGTACATTAGAGCACTTCTAGACTCAATGCCACGGAAAACTGTCACCATTATCCGTGTTCGTGGAAATCGTAACTCATATGTATTAGTGGTAGGTAACTGATTTGTCAAGTGAGTTTATATTTTCAAAGACGAGTAGGGGAAATCATTCTTATGGTAAGATTCGCTCCACTGCTACTTCAATGCTGAATGTTCATATATTATTTTCATTACGATGCATGTATTTCTTTTGAAGATGAAGAAGTTTGTAAGGGTTAGTTTTTTTCAATTATAACTACTGCAATATTTTCAACATTTGCATTTTCAATCAGTGAAATGAAAATGCCTAGTCAACACTACGAAAATATTCTTAAAAAAGTCTAGTGAAGACCTCTAAGTCAAAGGGAAAAATGAATATGGATGTCAGATATGAAAAATTGTCAAATGCTTTTCCCCTGCTTGAGATAATCTCGGAAAGTAGACAACATGGATAGGCGACATAAGTTCAATATTGGGCGCTTCACATCGTAAAGTTTATGTTGCCACATATTATGTTGAGAAGTTGGCGACTATTGAGTATCACTTAGTGCAGATTATATTTATCGATTAAATAAAAAATTCAAAACTACAAGGCAGAACATTCTTTAATCAATGCAATTTGAGTTAACGCTAATTTTTGAAGACTTCCAATGACGCCTAATGGGCGAGTAGGCAATGCCTCCTATGTAGAGGTAGAAGTCATTGGTGGAGTGCCAGGGTAAAATCTAGCCCTAAGTTCGTAATGCCTAACTGCGCGTAGGACTCTTACCAACCTGTCTCCTTGAGGGATTTTATGATCAAAAATAATAGTATAAATAAGTGAGGATCAACATTCACGAAAATTAAGGACAAATAGAAGAAACAATAATAGAAACAAAAAATTTAATAGAAACAAAAAATTCTATCCGACCATTAAATAAGTAACTAACGTAAAGACAAATATACAATCTGAGACAAAATATACTTAGCAAGTAAATCTACGGTGTAAAAATGTACATAATTATCTGAGTTAGCAGGTACACTGAATTATAGGATACACTGAGTCATAGGATTCTCTGAGTTATACTGAGCTGCGCTATTCTGACAAAGAAATTTGGTGTTCTTAAGACCTGCAACCAAACAGATCAGAAATTAAAACTGGTGACACACATTAAAAGACTATGACATTTAAGTTCATGTATGGGCAAGTAAACTATGTAAATTTAAATGAATTTGAACTAACCAATGACGGGGTAGAAGGGCAGCGCAATACTACTATAGCCTAGCGGAAAAAATCAAGAAAAATAATCTTATCTAAAAGTTCGGATCCATCTACAGACTCAGAGCGGCACTCGCCTCTTCTATTGTTTGCATAGAGGCGGAAGTCATCGTTCCCAAACGACTAAGTGCTACCGAAAAAACTGTTTCTTGGTTCTCACAGCATGCAACACCAGCATGCGGGTAAATTCTAACTTTCGTACTCAATCAACTATGCATTTTGATAACCTTCTAATTACATTAGATTTCTTTTAAATGAAATCAATACAATAACTGAGAGATAGAGAAAACCAAGCACAGTTTTCTTAACTTATGTTCCTGGCATCTCTTGAACATCCAGCGTCCGCGGAGCGCAGATAAGCTTGCGTGTGTGAAGGTAATCGAATCTTCATAGGAATGTTATGGAACGGTTCAAGAGAAATGATCAAGGCATCTATCAATGCTTCTTCTCTTCTATCACTCTCTTGTTTGAGTTCTATCTCCTTGCGAGGGCTATATGATGCAGGATCACAACACCGCCTTGCTTTCTCTACTTCCTCTACTTCCTCTAGGACACTCGTGAGGGGCGGCACGCCCCTCACGAGTGTCCTCGACGCCGCATCTCACGAGTGCCCTCCACGCCTCCGCGGCGCTCACGAGTGCCCTCCACGCCTCCCCTCACGAGCGCTGAGGCAGTTCCGCTTGTGGCCCTAACCTATAGGTTACGATTAACGTACGACGTTGCACACACTTGACTCAAATTGACTGGCGTAGCTGATAGTAATAGTAAGCTCTCATCAGTATTGGAGGCAAACAACTGTGGGTTTTAATCTTTACTATCAATTCACTTCAAGATAAATTTATGTAATTTAAACGCGGTCCTTTGTTTCTTCGTAAAGCGCGAAACGAAATACACCATTTTGTTAAGAGTTTGTTTGAAATATATTTATACACCTTCATAAAAAGTTATTATTTTTTAACGATATTCGTTGTATTCAATTAATTCTACGGAACCTGCATGGAAACAAAATTAAAAAAAAAGTTCCGAAGAAACTTTTGAAGTTAATGACAGAGCATTTAAACATAGAGTAAGGCTAAATAATTACTCTGCTATCTTGCCCTATACTGTTATCCTTTTTCATTTTGTTTGAACAATTAATTACGTCTCCGGACTGGCAATTTTTCCCTAGGCCTCGGGTAAACAACTCTTGATTCTAAGGTTTATTTTTTAGGGTGAACAGACCTATCGAAGTTTATTTAAAATTTGACAAATGCCGATGTTCAGGTTTATCATTTTCTTCCTGTTATTCGAGGCAAGAATTTCTCATTGTTTTTCTCATTGTTTGTGCACATTTTTGCATCCAATAAACTAACAAAAAATAAACGAGTTTTTTTTTAATTATCTACTTAACACAAATCTTTAAATGCAAATCTTGGGAGAAAATATCCCATACGTAACTTGTACCTAGTTTACTCCTCATCTAAGTTAGTGGTTTCTTGTAACTAGCTTTGTGATTTAATTCTAACAATAGCTTCATAATTCAGTGATGATTAAACTCACACAGACACCCTGTGCGGTGGAAGCGGCTCCTGAAATGCACCACCGAGCGAGGATGCAGTTTGAGGAATTTTGAAAAACCTATTTTTTCTGTAGGGTTCTTGTTTCGGAAGTGTGCAAGCAGGTTAGCCAAATTGCTCTGAGGAAGTCTCTTTAACATTTAAGTTTTCATGCCATTGATTCGCACACTTACTTTGTCGTTCTCTCCCAGTGATACTTGAAACTCATCGTCTTCATGAAGCTTTCCTGTAGCTGTTATTTCCTGCATTTGAATGCTTTCCTCTCATTGATGCGTTTCTAGCAAGTTCACGTTAAGCATCCCGGTACATATTTGCGCCTCAAATATCATTTCCGGAACTTGACGTTTTTCGGTTACTCTTAGGGTGAAGAGAGTTAAGGTCCGGAGTTAAAGGCTTTACATTTACTCAGCGATGAAAACAAACGATTGATGCAATCCCCATAATTTCAGCATGCAGTTTGGTCGATGCAACTTCAGACTGCTCATCACCGACGCCTAACACATCAGTTACTGCAACAGATTTTACTGAATTTTTTAAAAATATTTTTTCCTCTATATCCACGTGAATCTATCGTGCTGACCTTTCCGAACTTCAAAGGAGACACGGCAAATGCTAAAGCAGTAGTGTCAATAGCTTTGTTGCGAGAGCTCTATAAGCCGCTTCAGGTTCTTCATGAGAAGAATTATCTAGCGCCGCATCAAACCTCTCACTTTGAAATTTTGACGTTAACTCACGTCGGCATGTTGAACATAGTACACCTTTCAGGCCTTGTCCAGTCATTTTCTTCAGCTTAGCTTAGTTGCAGTATACGCAGAAATCTTTAAAAACTCTAACTTTTTTACTTCTCTTAATGATTCTCCAAGTAAATTCATCCGTTTACATCTTTTTGTTTTAATTTGAAATTGTAAAAACGAGTCCATTTTTCGTTCTTCGGATCTAACATGAATTTAGACGTGTCTTTATTTGGGTAATTTTTTTGCTTGATTTTCTTCGCTTTTGATGTACAGGGTGTTTCAGAACAAGAGGTACAAAATTGCACACCAAGTAGAAATGGCCAAACAAACACTTTCTTTTATGAAATTTTCCGAAAAAAATCGGGTTTTTGCGATATTAATTGTTTATTGTTTTAAAGGATGAAACTTAATGACACAATTACTTACAATATTTATTTGGAATTTACATAACAAGCACTTCTGTTTTATGAGATTTTACAATAACAAAATTTAGTTATAGTGATATTTTGTAAAAATCTTTTAGCAAGAGCCTTGTTTATACTACACACATTGACGCTGAGGAAGATCTCGTGGCCAGAAATGCAGTGGCTGCTGGTGAGATCTGTGAAATGCCAGACGTGTTTTCCAATATCCGGCAGTCGTTAACGCAAGATTTGAAAAGCGTATTGAAATAGGCGGAGCACATCATGAAAAATGTTTGAAAGTAAATTCTAAATAAATATTGCGAGTTATTGCGTCATGAAATTTCATCCTTTAAAACAAAAACAGCTAATACCTCAAAACCCAAATTTTTGTCGAAAAATTTTATAAAAGAAAGTGTTTATTTGGCCATTTTCTGCTTGGTGTGCAATTTTGTACCTCTTTTTCTGAAACACCAATTATATACCTTTATAATTTCTAACTAATTCTTCTCCAGTATAAAAAGTGAGCAGAATTTAGTTACAGCAGCATAATCTTTCTTAATGGATTTAACTGCTTAAACCAACAAGCGTTCAAGCTTGACATTTCCCATTTTATTGAATCTGAATAGACAAATAACGTACAAATAGATTTAAATCAGAAAATAAAATTAAATTCAAATGTATTTAATCAAAGATTTCCTAAAATAATTGATTTTTTCAAAAACTTTTTCCTACGAAACTTCGTTTCACTGGGCTCGTGTATTGGCGTCGATGTCTAATGCTTTTGTTCCCTGGAGTACATATTGAGCTTCTGCGATCATCGTCATTCGGACGAGGCGTATGACGACTTCACAGCCGTTTATGCGGCTCTCAGGCGAGACGAGGACTGGAGCAATCTGCAGTCAGTGGGTCGCTCCTGAAGGTTTCAAGTGACTTGAAAGAGCGCTCAAAACCTAGCTACTAGTGCTGCTATAGTACTCGTACGGAGTGTGTAATGTGTATCGCATGTCATCAGGCATGTAAATACTGAGACAGTTTCTCCCCTTAGTCCTCGGAAGATGCTAAAATCGCCGCTTGGTTAAAAATTAATTAACTGTTAGCGTTTGTCCCCTTGTATGAATTAAGTTCTTCGACTCGCTCCTGCGCGCTCATCTTGCTATGCCATATAACATGACTGTTAGTGTTCCCTTTAGGATGATTTGTTTATTAGGTGTTTTTAATGAATCGGTGCCCGCAGTTTCGATGAGTGATGTAATTCTTATCTGTGTCTCTTAGAAAATAAATCAGGAAGCTCATAGTATGTCATTATTTACCCTCAAGCAGTTGAGCAATTTCTATTTACTCTCCTGTGCCTACCTCTTCCGTCTGTGTCAATTCAGCTCTTTCTACCTATTCCTCTTCCCGAGAGTTTGGATTCCCTCTGTTAAATATTTCTCTTAACTTCTAAAGAAGAAACCTCTTATCGCAATATATCATTTAGCAGCTGAGTAATGGTTTCGTTAAAGTCCTCTTTGACACTATCGATTCTGGTTTCTCTTTTTATTATAAAAAACTGTTACACTTTGCGGTGATAACTACAGTAGCTTCTGTGTCGGTTGATGGATCCGAACTTCTTAGATAAGATTTTTTTTTTCATTAATTTTATTTCGTGGGCGAACTGCAAGACTAGAGTAGTATTGTGCTGCCTTTTGCCTTTTCATTAGTAAGTTCAAATTCACTTCAATTTACTTAGTTTACTTGGCCATACTTGAACTTAAATGTCATAGTCTTTTAATGGTTGCAAGTCTTTCGAGTACCAAATTCCTTTTTCAGACCAGTATCTTTTTTCACCGTTTACTTAGTAGCTCAGTGTACTTTGTCACAGTTTGTAAATTTGTCTTTACGTTAGTCATTAATTTTATGGTCGTATAAAAATTTTTGTTCGGCTTGATTTCTATTAAATGTCATTAGTTTCTGTGATGTCATTAGTTTCGCCCAACTAGGCATCACAAACGTCTGGCTAGATTTATGCCTCGGCACTGAGGAAAACTTTTTCTTAATTTCATTTCGGTGGAATGCCAACTTGTACTCAATGTCGTTAAAATGTGAAACGGTGTAGTGGAGGCATTGGACCACTTCTTCACATGGAATTACCTCTGAAGCGTCTCTTAATGTGTGTCCCATTCACGCAAATTTTATACCTACTCCTGCTTTATGTGTCTGACGGGCCAGCGAGTTCAAGCGGGTCATCAGCTTGCAACGGGCCGTGGACGTTCCAACTGTATAGCTTTGGTGCTAACTCACAACCAGAGCAAATGCTCAAGGGGAAAATTACTTCTTCATAACTACGCACAATAAAATTTCATAATGATATTCCTTGTTGTGAATTTCGAGATGATTCAATAGAATATTAATGCTACTACATTTTCAACGGACTATAAATGCCTAAAATGAATTGTTTGGGATGGAAATGTTTAATTTTGGATACTATAATTCAACCAAAGCATTCTTGCCAGCGAAGTTTTTTCTGCTTTGATTTGCTCGCTATTGACTTCTGTTCTTAATGGGAGATGTAATCCATGAACATTGTAACACTTCCTCCACAAGAACGGGACATTTAAAAATTCATACTCTCAAGGAAAAATGTATATATCGCGTGTATACTCATAATGTTGGGAACTTTAACTTATTTCTATCAATGATTCGTCGACGATCTTCTTCGTTTTTGATTCCTTTTCACGTCGTTTTCAAGTGTCCTTCCGCATACGCGACAGTGAACCCCTGTGCGCTTAGGCGGTCTGCTTGTGAGCGCCGCGCAAACCGCATCCGACACCTGCTTGTACTGCCTGTGAGGAGAGCAGGGCTGTTTTTGCAAATATTTTGCGTCTTCGTAACAGTACAGCCGGCAGCGAAAGTTCGTTAGCCAACTTGGTTACCTCACGTGCTGCTTTGTCCTGGCCGAAATTCTCATATTTTCCTGGGGAAAAATTCAAGCTCTAGGATATCGGCCAGAAAAACAGCGCACAATGTAGTCCAATCGACAGTAGAACTTTCGCTGCCGCAACACTGGGACGATAACGTCAAATGTTTGAAAATCCGATCCCAGATCTGATTGGAGCCAGGGATCTGTTACTGGATTTTAAAACTTTAGGTTTTGTGGCGGTACGTAGGTTGTTCGAGGCGGTAAGCATACATTCTTTTGAGTCGACATGGTAACACTCCTTGTTGAGTGCACTCCAGTACTGTAGCGTAATCCACTTACAATAACTTACGTTGCCAGCTGTAACGCTACCATGTAAATTCTTTGAAAATTTAGTCTGTGAAAAACACCACAGCTGAAGGTTTCTAATGACTTCCTCACTGGCATGAAGAGATGCGAAACTCTAAGTCCATCACAGACGTCACTCTTCTGCCGTTTTTGTTTGCGAGAGATTCATGTCGATAACGATCCAAAGTGAATTACAGCGCTCAGATGTGCTCCAATAAGTATGGAAAGTGAATAAGAGCGGTATACTTGATAATGCTTCGTACGTGAAGGAGCTACTACCTGGCATGTTCCTATAAAATAACTATACCGAAAGTGTTTTACTATTCATTCATTCCTTCTCGATATCATTTCAAAACACCGGTAATGTTTAAGAGCTGCGTTGTAAAGAGTCATGCAGCTTTGGGCTGAACTCTTGAGAGGTACAAAGTTGAAGTAAAAAATCTCAAATTACATAACAAATGCGCTGAATAAAGATATGATGTTCAAATTAGCACTATCGTCCAGTAAAACGTCATTTTATGGTACAGTAAAGCAGCAATCAGAACATGTAATTTGGTCGAGTGTGCAAGTTCGCTTCATTTGACGTTGTGGAAGCACAGCGGAAGTAAACCTGTCCTTAGTCAACCATGCAACACACGCTTACATGATATTTAATTCTGCAAATCATCGATAGGTAAAAAATAAAACTACCGATGTTTAAAGGGCTTCTACAAGTATACTCGTATGAAGCCGCTCATAATGTCAGCTAACAACACCCAGCGTCAGCAGCTACAGACAAGTGAGGCGTGCCCCACGTCAGCTGGCAACACACAGCGTCAGTAGCTACAGACAAGTGAGGCGTGCCCCACGTCAGCTGGCAACACCCAGCGTCAGCAGCTACAGACAAGTGAGGCGTGCCACACGTCAGCTGGCAACACCCAGCGACAGTCAGCGTCAGTAGCTACAGACATGAGAGGCGTGTCACACGTCAGCTGGCAACACCCAGCGTCAGGAGCTACAGACAAGTGAGTCGTGCTCTACGTCAGCTGGCAACACCCAGCGTCAGGAACCACAGTCACACGAGGGCCGGTGTAGGGGCGCACAGCACCCCAAATCCCCCCAGCAACACGGCACACACACAGCTCACGCTCCGAAAGCCAGACTGAAGTAGAGGAGACGGGTGTCCATGCTGTGATCCCTACCCAGGACGGTTCGCGAACGTTTATGAAAGATCAAATCTTCCTCCTTGCCCTCTCTTCACGGAATCTCACGCTGCTTTTTTATTCTGATGCGATTGTTTCATTAGTTCTCATTATTTCGGGAACTTAGTTATTCAATACCGTTCATCTATGTGTGTGTGTGTGTGTGTTTGTGAGTGTGTCATCCCTCTGTTTCATGTTAACTTTTTTTCAAGCTTCAATGAGGATCAGATTTTTCCAATTGTATTAGTTATGTTGCTGGATAAATAAAATTAAACTAGTGCATTTTTCAACTTAGATATGCAAAAATGTAGAACATTCTTTATTTTTTGTGATTATCACAGAAAAGACTTTCACTTTTGACTGTTTGAACTCGCGCCATAGAGGATAGATAAATTTGATTCAAGCCCGGCGCTGTAGCTGAAATTCTTTTATTATGACCAAATCAGAAAAAGTATAAAACTTCATATACACCAGTAACTAGGCTCAAATTATAATGGTAGCTGCTGCTTAGGAATTTGTATACAGTGATTTGTGAACAGTAAATAATTCTGGAAATAAAAAGAAATGAAAGACTGAAATAAGAGAAAACACTTAGCTCCAAGAACAACATCACAGACAGATAGAAAACCAATGCTAGGAAATATATTGAATTAAGACTTTCATCTATTTTGTTGATCAATTTTGCAACCTTGACTTAAAACGAGTCATGTAAATATATTTTATGCATCTGCATTACATATTGAATGATGCACCGACATTACAAAATTAATGAACGAGTCTTTAGGAATATTGTCCAACTTTAATTAAATTTATAGATCCAGATCCGGCAATTTAAGTCGGTGTGTATTACAAAAATCGTTAAATCCGTAAGCTTTCAGTAAGAAATAATATTTCCAGAGCCAGGGTCCGTGATCCAGAGAGAGCCATTGTGGTATATCACCTCAAATGTGACAGAAATGAATGTAAGTCTCTTAATAAATGTTACAATGGCATGACTATGATTATCCTGAAACAAATATTAACTGTACACAAATATCAAGGATCAACAGCATCATTAATCATTTTTCTGTTGATCAAAGTTGTGAGCTTGCAAATGGAGAGAGCTATCCGCAAATACAAAAATTTTATATATAATTTTTTCAAAAAGGCCGTATTCAAAGAATGGAAGCATTGCATATTCATAAACTTAAACCGGCTCTCTATGAAAATATTAATGATTTTTTTTAGCTCTAAAGCTATTCAATCGAATAGCAGCTAAGAAGTTTGAAAGATCTGATCGATCGTCCACTCGACCTCTGTCTCTGGTGCCATGACCATTTAGTTTTTGTGTAATATTAACTTGTCGCCTGGTGATCAATATTCATGTTATACAAAATTATTTCTTTCTAGTCATCTTCCAATGTGATTTTGTATATTTTTGATTGCGTCTGATTTCGCTTGTGCATTGGATTTACATTTTTATCATTGAGACTGTAAAAGTATTCTGCATATTTTTAGCCTGAAGATGGTGTTCGTAACAACGAAACGTTGTTTAAATAAATAAACAGTTATGTATAATATAATAGATAGAGTATTTTCGTAGATATGATAAGAAATTTTCTTCGTCTTTTAACACATGATGAACTAGAAAAATTCCGCAAGGTTGAGAAGTTAGAAAAGAAACTCTAAGCTAGATTTAAGCACCGTAGCCGCAGTATGGATTACAACTCTATGTAGAGCGATACTGATCCGTTGATAAAATTTTGAGCAAAGAACTTCAAGAAAAGTTCAGGAATTTGAGCGATGTCTCGTCTGAGACCTCATGTGTTCTGGAAGCCAGAAATGTGTCTGTTGGCAAGCAATACTCCGTATTGTATAAACTAAAAATATTTCTATTTACTTTTATTTCACGCTTAAACAAAGGTAGATCTTACATCTTATAATTCAAAGTGTTTTCCATTCAATTGTACATTGGTACAAGATCTGTCATTATACTGTATGTACCAAACCATGAAGCATACATTCCTGCTGCTTGTAATTCTAAAAAAATATTGCTCTAGCCTCATGCAGTGGCGCCTGCGCAGCTGAGAAAAGAAAAAGATTAACGAGCACAAGCGATCCAGAAAATGTAAATAACACACAGCACAGTCTGGTGATGAATTAATTCTGATTCTTGCAAGAAGCAGGAATTTCAATCAAACTCTCGTGTCAGACGAGAAAAAACGCGAAGATTCACAGTCCAAAAAGCTCATCATTCCTGCTTGATTAGCCGGCTGATGAACAACCGAGGCGCGCCCTCTCTGTCCCAAGAAACTGCAACGATTTTATGCAGCCTCTTTGGGGTAGACGTCGGAAATTGAATCTTTGTTATGAAGGAACTAGCAGCTAATACATCTTCATCATTGCGTTTCTTATATGAAGTTAATTTCATGCTGGTTGTCCTAGTAACAGATTCTTTGCACGCGTCAGTGTTAAACGCTCATTTTCTGCTTAGCTTTCTATCAATTATTTGTGTTTTTGTTATTGTTACATTAGTAATCTTAGGCTGGTCACTCGGTGTTCCAAATGTCAATGAAACATTCCTAAGATTGAGTTTCGGACGCCTCGCACAAAAAATATATTGACAAATTTTTTAGCAAGTTTACCTAGTTTTCTTTGAATGAATTCAGAGAGCTTACGTGAAAAATAATAAATGAAAAGAAACAAAAAACAATGACGATACGTTATTGAAGATAAACTTCATCAGTTTTTACTATCTTTGAAGACATGTGTTAGAAATTTTTCGTTCAATTTTTTTCTACTCTAATTTCTGCTTTTAAATTTTTACTGAAAAAAATGAGCGTGGAGTCGAAATGTCGTCGTTACTACAGTGCAAAAATAAATATCCCCATGTCCATCGTTGATAATATTTAAACACGTCACGGAACTAAGCACAGAAACACAGAAATGAATAATTCCGTACAGGTTTGTTGGCTAAAACAGTGAAGGTCAACAACAATGACCTTCAACAATGATTCATATCCGAGCTGTGCGAGTTGCTTGTTTCAATGATATGATTATGTCATAACTTCAAGGCATAAGTATCTGCAGCGTTAGAAACTAAGTTAAATATTTCAAAGTCACCATACGAGTTAAAGTTAAAAATTTTAAACTCACCATATGAACCAAAATAGCGCATGTATCAACCGAGAGCAGGTGCGGCAGCTCAGCCTCTGAGCGGAGTGATCCTGCCTCGGGATTTTGAACCGTCACAGCACCGCATAATGTGCCCGCGGTGACTCGTGAGGGTTGTGCCGCCGCCCAAACCAGAAGAGAAAATCTCTCAGCATGAGAAAGTACGCACACCCTTAAAACTACACATGAATAGTACGTGAAAATGAGCTGGTTTAAAATTTTGCCATATTTTTTGAAAATTGCGAGATAGTTTAGCATTCCTTGTCGTCAAAGGCATTTTGCAGCGCGTTCCAAATGCCGTGCACTAGTGCAATGTTGAAATTAATCTCACAGATGTTTGGCCGAGATTATTGCAAACATTCTAGTTTTTTCAATGAGCTTCAGAGAGTTTAAGAAATTTTGTAAAAATTTAACTACAAAGAAGCATTTATAATGGATTGACGACGCTTTATCTAGTTTCCAAAAATTTTTAATCAATGCAATGGAAAATAAGGGGGTTTCAAATTAGCACCATGAGTAAGAATAACTTGTCTTGCCATGATTCTTTACAGGAGACGTGATTAAAACAAGATAATACGGTAGGAGCCCAGCAGTTGAGAATGGGTCAAACGATGCAGAAAAACATAGTGGCAATATGCTTGTTGTAAAACTATGCTAAATAAAAATAAACATCTACCTATAACCATACTTCGAATGAAAAGTAAAATAAGTATTAGCGCATTAGTGACGTTTTATTGAGACACTCCAGTTTATAGAATGCACTAAAAAGTTAATATGGAAACCATTGCCTTAATTTCTTACGGATGCTTCGGGTGTTCTCCGAAACGTGCTGAATTTCATGCTGCAATCGTGTCGGTCATGTTTATAAAGTATGAATTCAAAACATCAGCCGATAAGTTGAATCGGAAGCGGGAGCGGAATTAACGAAGGAATTCAAGGAATTTATTACACGGAATTTTAAGGTCACTTTTCTTAGGTAAGCTCCTATATATGTAGATCAATTAGTACAGGAAACTCAAGCTCTTGAGCACCAGTTTCCCATGACTCAATTCAGGTCAAAACTTTGAAAAGAGCCCTGCTTCCATGTTCCTCAGATCATTGAGCTACTACAGTTATATTCAATTTACTCTGTCCACAAACTTTTGAATCTCACTTCCTCGTTGCGGTACCGCTTAATTTCTCATAAAATCAAGCCTTGTCGTTCTCACAATCTTGGACACCTCATCTCCGTCGCCATTCATATTCTCTCTGCCACTATCACGACATAAATCTTCACAAAAAACTGAAGACCGTACCACTCTCTTATCAGACTCACTTTATCTTACTATACTTAAGAACTTCATTTCACATACTCCATGTCTAATACGTCCCATACACTCTTCAATCCTAGTCATCTGTTGGTCGAGTTCCAGTTTCACACGACTTGAAACATTCTAAGGAGCTCGGCCTTCTGCATATCTACTCTGTTATAATTTAATCATGCAATCCTTTTATGGAAATTCATAGTCCAGGAATATTTAATCGATTTTTGTCCACATTTACGACTGTCTCCTATCTCTCAGGTCCATGAATTAAGACAAACACGTAGCTTGCTCTCGCTAAAGACTAAGTTGAGGCCCGCTTGTAAAAATTAAAGGAACTGTAGGACGTTACTAAAAATAGACATTGACAATTTTTTTCCAATCCATCTGAGGTTTGATGTACAGTAATTAATGCAATACACGATGCATAAATACGTTTAACAACCTCTCGCACTCTTTCACGCGTTTGTTAACATTTTGAGTAGATTTTCTTACTCTTTTGCTTAACAAGCTCAATGCATACTGGGACATGTGTGAACTACTGGAGAAATTGCTCATTTGTGCACTGGAATTAATGAACAGCATTGCAATTAGTTCACTACCTTTTTGTAAATAGATTTACGCGTACGCAGTAAAGCATCATCATATTATTACATTTCCCATTCGTTGAAAAAATAGAAACGTATTCAAGAAGTGAAGTCGGATTTTCAACTCTGCTACGTGAAATTTAACTTAAACAACCCTAGCAACTGCGCGCACACAGACAACGTGTTTTTTCAAGCTTCATACATCCAAAGATTTATCGTCTGATAACATTTTTCCTATTAAACAGCGTAAATGTTTTAAAACAATTAGAGAAAGAAAACACAGATAGCTCATTCTCTGGAAGTCGCAAATGAAAAATTTTACAGTGTTTCAAGAAAGAATTACTTACTTGTTAGTAATTCTTGACTACTTCATCACATGAGCTTATACCATCACAAAAATCTGTCGCATTCACCACTTTCACTAGATCAGGAAAAATCTCAGATTTTTCTGCAAGATGAAATAAATCATCAACATAACACGAATGGTAGGATCTGCACGAGGAATATAGCAAAGTTAAAGTTGTACATACCTATAAGTTACGGCAAATTATTCACGTCATGAAATAGTTATTTTAAATTAAGAATATTCTGGTAAAATTCCATAAACTTTAGAATGTTTATACTTTTAATTCAATTTTATTGAATTGTAATCTAAACGGTGCAGACTCCTTGCATCAATCAGGAATGTTGACATAAGTTATAAGACCATTTTTTAAATGTCATAGGTCATCTTGTTTTGCAAAATCTGCCACATTTCGATTTCTTTTAAGTATCATTTCTGACAGGATTTATCCCATGGATTTGAACAAGAGTCAGTCCAAGTACTGTACAAGTATTTTCAGGGAATTGGCAAGATGGATGGGTTAAATGAAAGATGTTGCATAATGTGTTTTTCCTATTTTCGAAATTATGATTCCATTCTGAAAGAGGGATTAAAAAAAAGTTACCCAAAAAAATGGCATCGATAAGAGTTGGTCATTATTTTCCTACCTGCAGTACTCGTATCCCCACCGCCTTCAGAGAACTGGTGGAACAGAACACGTAAACCATACAACTATCAACTGCCATCTGTACATACAGTACTAAAAATGTGTCGGTCATTGAGAAATCAGACTCGTCGGGACAAATTGTTCCTGGAAAATTCGCGTATGAGTGCAAGTTCCTCGTAAAAAGTTGTAGTTTATACATTACTATCAAGTACCATATTTTTGAATGCTCATGCTGGCCGTATTACTCGTTCCTTGTATAATAGAATATTACTCATTTTAATGCAGCTTAAAATGACGTATTTTGCTAAAATATTATACTATGCATTTGAATACATCTTAAGATGAAGCATTTTGCTAAAATATTATACTATGCATTTGAATGCATCTTAAGATAAAGTTTTGTTATTTTGCTAGTCAATGGCGATGCTAAAGCTTGGCGGCCACGTGTAGAAGAGGGCTACTGTGTACCGTTATTTGGTGCGCGTGAAAGTGACGCTTCTCCTTGCGTTGGCCAAAATTGCGTTATATTTGGCCAACAAAAGTACAATACAAGAAAATACTCTTGGAATATTTATTGCTTTATTGAGTTTCTCCCCCTGAAATCGCTACTGGGAGGTACCCAAATTTCAAATAGAAGTACAGTTGATCATCTGTGAATTTAGCTTCAGCACTTTCCATTTGCATATGAATAAATCTATTGCACCCGTACTTTCGTACGAGATTGTTGAATTTGAACAAATAAGCTGAGTTAATCGCTAATTTAGCACCGTAAATAACTTTTAGTCACTAATTTCATGAGAAGCAGCGAGCTTATTTTTTATTCCAGTTTGGCTTTTACGTATTCTTGAAAGTTACTCTAAGGTACGTTATGTAAATAATTTGTTTTCATCATCTTCTTCATTTCTTGTCGTACCTATCTTTAATCACTAATATGGTGCTATGACATATTTGTGAAGCTTTATTTGAAAATCTAACTAGATCGAGGAAAAAGACGTGATGGCTTGGTTACTAGGACATCATATTGCTAAAACTACAACGTTCTGATTCAACTACCTCATGTGCTGCCTGTGTTTGAGGTCATTTCAGCCATTGAGTAAGATTTTTCACAATCATTAAATGCATTTGTAGCTTTTCATCACTACATTTCCTTTTCACTTTCGTTCTAACTTCTGAGAAGATCATGAACTGATATTTCATGATTCTGCTCATATATTTTCTTGTTACGTGATTTTCAAGGTAAACAATAAATCGTGAAATTATCAGCGCTAAAAAAGTCAAGCGCAGTATTTACCCAGCGTGCAACTACCAACTGCGCCCAAACTGCAACCTTAACATCAAAGGGAAAGAGTAAACGCCTCAGGGTATGGTAAAAAGGCCGGTGAATGAGCCATCATTCTTCTCCTGTACGCCGTCACGTGTAATTTTATTAAACACGATTGAGGATGACGAAGAGCGAAGCGAAGAAAGAATAACGAGGTTCAGAGGAGGAATATAGCGTAAAGTTTGGCGTGCAGATGTTGTGGGCAGGTAACAAATCAGGGGGCACCCACGCGCGCGTCGCTGCGTGATCTATGGAGCGCACGTCTGGTGGATGCCGCGCACCTCACTGCCCTGGTGGCCTGGTGAGCGATAAGTCGTAATAATAAATCAATTCTGATTCCACTCTTTTTATTAGATTCTTATCACTTATCTAATGCTAAGGCGCCTTTAGAGCTTGTTTTCACGGTTTGTTGGCATCATAGATGTAGAGCATCTCATTTTTTGAGTTTCTAAAATGAATATTTTAAATTTACGCTGTGCATTTCGTGTATATAGTCATAAGTAATTTCTCGCAATGGATAAATGTAGACAGGTAAATGTCATCTGAAGCAGAGGTAGAGACTCGCGATTTCAGATTATGGTCAAACTATGAAACGGAAGAATTAAAATATGAAAATTTATTGACGCAAACTGATTCGTCACTCATAAAAAATTCAGGAGCAGCTGAATGTAGGAAAAATTAAAATTTCTATAGAAATGATGAATGAGAATTTAGTGAATGCTGTCTAGTTACATTGGGTCAATTGAAAACACCGGCTGCATTAACAACATGTATTTGTCTCTAGCATGGAAATTGAACTCAGTCTTAACTTTTTAACCATACTGGCAACACTGGAGAACAGTTTAGCAAGGACGTGAGATAGCTACTTGGAAAGCGGTGGCTCTACATGCATGCGTATATCTACACGACCAAATGTTACGTGACCGCAAGCAATTGGAATAATGCAGAGCATCGCAATAACACGAGACATGCACGTGAAAGGTGTCGGTAGAAATTCCAAAAAAATTTGGGTGGAGAATGATAAAAGGAGGCAGAGACATGGTTATCTCCTGATAGAACCGAGGAAAAGCACTCATGAAATAAAAGTATTCAAGCGAAGCTAAAATATTGTTAATTCACAAATTTATTTCAAAGTTATAGAGGTACACGAAATTTGCAAGAAAAATGAAATGTAATCATGAGTGAAACCGATGACAGGAATAATAGAGCAAAAATAATATATTACAGCTTCTACTACATCTCTACCAACGAATGATATTATCTGGCACTTTCATGTCTGATCGACAGAGACCGGTGATAGACAGAGACGCTGGGATAAGACCGGTGATGGGGCAAGTGACATGATTGAACAAGTTGCCTGTTCGATGCAAAGGAAGATCTATGTAGGAAAAGTGATAAGTATGATTATCCATGGTCACCAACTTCCATTGCGTGACGTTTCGATGCACAAAGATGCAGCGGATAAATTGAATTCTATTCAGTAAAGACTGCTAGAGATGAAGGCTAGTCCCTCGTTGATATGGTTACCTTGTTATTCAAATTGAACCAAACAATCACGATAAAACAGATATGAAAAATTCAGGAAATGTGGTATTAGTGCATCAATTAAAATAATGAAAATGAATGAAAAAAATTATTCATATATGTGAGGATCGCTTCTAAATTTTTCGTCATGATGAATGAATCGCTAGAACTCAATGCTTTAAAAATTGTTAACGAAGAACATGCTAAGTTTGCATTGTGCTGGGGAACAAGGAAGGAAGAGAGTTAGTCAAAACACTAGTGATGCTCGTACTTATTTTCTCCAATTTTTCAAATTTTTAGTCTTCATCAATTTGAAATCCTTAACTTGGGTCTATAATATGTAGTATTTCTAACATTCCATCAGAAAGATGAGCAAATTCTTTCAAATTTTTACAGAAGTAGCGAGGTGAAGCGCACTGTTTCCACACCAGTTATACGGGAGAACAGTGCACAATCCGCCATTTTACAGCTCCGTGTGCCAGAGTACAAGTAAGTTTCGTATGTACGCCGCTGCAAGTGCCCAAATTAAGGTTTGGCTGAGGCCTCCTACTCACCTGGACATCTTACAATTGCTCTCGCCTGAAGTCACTTTCAAGAAATATGTTACGCATTCGAGGGCTGCTCAACCATGTGCTCTGCATGTGCTTGGTGCTGGTGGACTGGATGAAAATTTTGAGAAATAATCCTAGGAATTCAAAGAAATTGCTCTGATTACACTCGGGACATTACTCACAGACATTTTATCGACGAAAAATGGCGCACCGAGCGCGTTAGATTGCAAGGCGTCGCAGCAAAATATTATTTGAGTGAGTGACAAACTCGCTGAGCACCTCAGTTTGACCACACGTCGAAGTGCCACCACTGCCAAGTCGAGCTGCTCTCGTGCGACTCCCGCCATTAATCTGCCGAGCGTCGCGTCTCGCTTTCACTCATGATTCGCTGAGAGCGGGAAAATTTCCTTTCCATTGATGGTATCTCTCAACTGTGAAATATCGTAAAGAATGGCTTTTAAGAAGTCGAGGACTGTACTTAAAACATGGAAAACCTGAATTAACCCATGTATCCGCTATAAAATAAAAATAGAGTATATCTGTTGCAATTAGATTGTTAGATATTTCCTCTAATGTGGTTCGCCTCGAGTGAGCCTTAGCAAATGCGAGTTTGACTAATTACTTTTCAGTATCATTGCAATGCACTACCATTTTACAATAATTCATAATCAATGTCACTAGGATAAATATCACCAACAAACGCTGTTCTGCACAGCAACAGGACTAAATTCGGTAAATAAGTATCGTTTTTCTAGTGTACATTCACTTGAAAAATTGATGATATTTATGAAAGTGTTTATTTCACTGCTTAAGCACTATTTCTCTACTTTTAGGGAAATTTATCGACACCAAAATACTGAACTAGATAAACCAACAGAGTGAAAAGGCGCATGATTAAGTGGATCGGCATTGACTGGGTAACTTTTGATCTTTTCTTTCTGTGTGTGTTGGAGCGCTCAAACCTCCAGAGAGAGACAGGGCGCTCGCTTGAAAGCTTGGCGAGTTTACAGAGATAAATGTTGCAGATTAGAGCAAATCTGCGCCCGCGATGCGCGCTGACGGCTGGCCTATTTACACTTGATCTATGAGAACCCAAACAAACGGCCGGCAAATCGGGCTCCTCCTAGCAACCATTAGTCGAAACTTCTAAAGCCTCCAAAACTCAAAAGCATGAAAAATCGAAAGGAAAAGGCAGATCAACGGTAGAATACTACTGCAGTAACCTATGAAACTTATTCCTGCCAAAGAAGTTCCCGTGTGAAGGAACACGGACTTGGAACGTGAGCGAGAGAACGGGCGTTGTATTCGATGGATGGGACAGGAAGGGTTAAGGCGACAAAGGCACCGAGCCTTTGGTGGGCTGAGCTAGCAGTAGAGGCACCGAGCCTAGGATAGGCTGAGGTAGTAAAACCCCCTTTCTTAGGGTGGGATGAGGCAGGATGAGTACCTAGCTTAGGGTGAACTCGAGATATTTAGGCACCGAGAGTAAGGGTAGACTGATGTGGTAGATGCACTGACCTCCACACCTCCACCGAAGGAAATTTGTGAGTTGAGAAAGTAAGAGGTTACGATGCCTACCTTCTGTCATATAAGTGACATTTTCAGGCCTACGCTTAAATTCACTGTGAAAGAACCCAACCGCGTAGAGATCGAGACAAACGATCATAGCGCACTCGTGATATAAGTTATGATTGCTGGTTTCCGTTGTCACTCATCGATCAACTGCTTGATTGAAAGTCAGGGGCAGTAAAGCTATAGTGCTTTTTTACTTCATGAGTGATTATTTCCCTTTGCTTGATATTGAGTTTGCATCTGTCCCAGTGAAAAATTATGAGCTCCATCGCCGGTAATTTTAGGCGCCCTTCAAATATTCCCATAAATTATGGTTGCCATTTGCCGCAAATGATCTAGAAGCGAGGTCTTGCCAATGTTGGTCTGGTGGGCGCCTATTACATTGTGAGTGGTTTTGTACATTCTTTGGACTTAACAGACATGCGTACAGGGTGACTGGTCCTTTGTTGTGCAAACTTATACATAGGGTTGGGACCATTAAAATAAACACTTTTTACTCGATAAGCCAATGGGCGAAAATGTGTCGTTAAAAAGTTACAAGGGCGTGAAATTTTCACATGGGTACCGAGGTCTCTAGATTTTACACCCCTAGATTTCTACTTCTGGGGACGTGTGAAGAGGCTGGTGCACACAGCACCAATTCATTCCGAAGAACACCGCTACGGGAGACTTTTTGAAGCGTCCGTTAGGATCCATGAAACTCCTGTTGTCTTCGATCGCGTTCGGCAATCATTGCATTGAAGTTTGAAAGCCTTCTTCGTAAAAGATGAGCGTCATATTGAATAGCTTTTGAAAACATCTTACCAAATTTAAATCTATTTCTTGTGGTTAAGATAATTCGAGTTATTATTCTGTTTCTTGTGCTCAAAATAATAAATCTTTTCTAACTTCTACGTTTACATTTCACATTTTCGCCGCTCTCAAAGTACAAATCTTGCTGCAATAGGTTTCAAATTTCAAGTCCTTGGCAACAATTTAACGAAGCATTTTCGATGAAATGGTTTATAAGTTAAAAGTATTTATTTCAACGGTGACAACCTTAGTTTGTCCAACAAAGTGCCGGTCAGCTTGCACATCAGCGCAACTCACGCGCCACGCACCATCTCGAGCCGCTCTGTGCCAATGAAGCATGACTTCTTCACAAGTGCCAGAGCGGACACATCCCTAAGATAATGAGATGAATAGGCGCTTATATATACATTTCTATAAATACACATATGTATATATTGTAATTCATGTGTCAATTAGTTCACGCAATTTAAAGCATCACGCGTAGTTTCATTCACGTTAATAATCAAAGTATGTTCTCGAACGCAACGCCTTAAGAAAACACTTTATACCAGGTAGCAATTTTTTGATGATTTAAATCATATATTTGCGTAGCAATTCTTCTAATACAGTGTGATACTATTCTTTAGCCTATTTCCCTAATTCTGGAGAATCGTATTAGAAGTGAAGAATTATTTACTAGACACGGTGGACAGCATCTTCAGTAAGTCAGAAGAAAAACTTTACAGTTTTTCGTCCTAGCCAGTCGAGGTAGTTGAACAGAGAGCTGAAACGTAGAACGCTATTCCTTGTTAGCCTCATACAAAATTAAGATTTTTTCGTATGAAGCTACGAAAAATTTATTGTGCCTCTCATCTCGCAAACAACTACTAGCTCTATCGCCTGTCATAGGAATGGTTATTATAGCGCCAGTTTTGGATATCCATAGTTATTGTACCTTCTATCTCAGGAATGGTTATTGAATGACATGTCTCAGGAATGGTTATTGTATCGCTCGTCCCGGAACGATTATTGTATCGCCTGTCTCAAATGTTACATCACCAGCCGTCGTTAACAAAGGCTGAAGTCTGCCTGTCTCAACAATGGTTGAAGTTAATGTAAGGTAGTTCAGGTTTAGGTACCTTGCGATCAGTTTATTCAGCTAATATTGTTCATTACTGACAGGATACTTACGTACAAAGATATGCAATAGTCACACTTAATTTTGCATTTGGACATTCATTTGTTCCAGAACGGATGTTCTTACAGGAATATCATTTTTTCCCCAGCCTCATTCCTTTCACATTACTTTGGTATAACGGCCCAAAGGCTTGCTAATTCCATTAAAAATTGTTTTATATTAATTCCGCATGCTTTGATGTTTCGCTTCATGCTCTTCTAGATTAATAGGAGAGTATCAACTTTACAGGTCAGCTTGGAACGGTTCATAGAAATGACAACCGAAGTCCTCGAGGTATGAATTATTTTCAGTGAGTTGTTTTACATCATTTTTTAATTGGTAAATGGTTCTTGCGCCGCAAAAGTCCCTGTGAGTACGTGCATTGTCATGCAACAACTCAAGCTTCTTCGCTTCTTCGTGTTCGATGCAGATGGCAGGGTTGTCAACGAACTCCGACACATTTAAGCCATGAGATGCGAATACCTTCGCACCACTAGCTTTGATCACAACTCTGAGTTCTCTCTGAGTGCAGACTACTAGTAGAGCACTCAGATTTACCACAGAAATGAGGCAACGGTGTAAGTCCGACGTGACAGTAAGTATGTTCTAGTTTGTACTCACATAGCAAAGTACGTAAAAGAAGAAGACGAACATTTTTCCTATTTCTGTAGAACAATTCAGCATCGGACGGCAATATTCTGATTAAACCTCTGTGAATATCATTCATTGTGATGAATTTAAAATTTCAGATAAACACGAGCTCAATTTTGAGTGACATTACATAAGTTAGATTAGTTAGTTTAAGCCTTCCTACACGGCAGCGTAACCGTAACAAAAGCGTTCCAAAAAGAGGAAGGATGAAAGCACTATTTAATATGAAGTTAAGAGAACGCAGAATATATGTAACAGCTGTTTTTCCGCGCAAGATCCCTGCGCGTAGAAACAGTAAGTTAAGAAGGAAGGCTATAAAGTAGAATAAAAAAATTTAAGATGAAAGTTCGAGGTGCTGAAAAATAAGACAGCAGTGAACGGAAAAAGATTGGCCTTAACAAAGCCAAACGCACATCTTGTTTCAAAAAAGAAAGGCCTACCTAACTCTCAGCTCGGGACCTCACATTTTTCTAGGAGCACTAATTCTCATATTTACAATATTTGTTTCCAACTAAGGAAATTCAATTTTGAGCATTAGAATCTTCGTTCGATACCCCACATGTTGAAAGCTTCTTTTTATGTAGTGCATAGCGCTTGCCTTCTAAGAAAATACTAGTTAGACAGTTTCCTTTCTCTTCTTGTTTTTATTCGGTATTATTTTTAGCAATATTTAAGTGGAAAAATTCCACTAATAAGTGTTATTTTTAATCATTAACTTTCTAAGTAAGATGTAGTGGTTTAAAGGTTTTCACTCATCTTATCAATCTCTCCGCAAAACGATATAACAAATTTCAATACAATTTTGGCCAATAAATTAGAAACGTAGAGGTATTTCAAAATGTTTGTTATTTACTTGTAGATGAATATCCACACCAAACAATGTCCAAACTAGGTCAGATAATGGTGGTCCACTTAGCATTCGATTATTTGAAAAATTACCTCTCATTTCACGAACTATTGCTCACAAAAAAAAATTTAATTCAGTGATTTGGAAAACAACCAAATTCATGAAAATCAAAGCTCAAAAATTAAAAAAAGAGTTAGCCTCTTGAAGGCCTGTTCCGATTATTTTCAGAAAAACTATCTAAAAAAATGAAATTATACATTCCTTTAATTTTTATTCTTGAATTTGAAATTTAAGTTAGGCTACGTAATATTAAAGTTCAAACTCATGGTATCAAAGAGAATAAGTTATTTACCTAAAGATTACAAGCAAAGAGTTGTTTGTTGGGTTCAGCAACGATGGCTCATTCATTACAAACTCAGTTGCAATAACTCCTTGTACCCATAAATGTCATTATTATTGCTAAGCATTGTTTGTAATACATAAAATTTTCTCCGTCACTTACACTACACTGAAATTACTCAGGAGCAAGTGCGAGAATGTGAGAGCTGAGAGCGTCGAAATTAGCAAGGCGCACATAGTTGGAGACGCGCGTCCCACCAACAAAAGTGCCCAAAATACCCGGCCGCTGAGGTGCACTCGTGAGGTCACCGCAGCTCGTCGGGAGAGGTTACGGGAGGGAAGCACGCTCTGCCAACGCCACGGATCGTTCAATGTCAGTCAAAGCCTCTGCACTTTTGGTGACTAACGTCGAGAAAACACCTTTCATATTTTCCCCCGACTCAAATAATCTTTTACAAGTTTTCAACCATAATGTCGCCACGAGTTAACTGAAACAGAAACTTATAAGTTCTTATGAAAGGCGCATGGCAAATGAACCCAGAAACAGCTCTCATTTATAATTATTGGCCCTTCTGCATTCTGTTATGAGAAAACGGAAACAGAAAACAATAGAAAAGAATTTTGCTAGTCAATTGTACCCACGTAGGTCACGTAGAATTGAAGTTCAAACTTATGGTAGGAAAACATAAATTGCTTACCTTAAGGCTTCAGGCAGTGAGTTGCACTCAGTTTCAGTTTTCTGCTTGCCTGTAGCAACTAGAACTCCTTTTAGTTGCAACAATCGTTTATAGAGACAAATGACGCATTTTTTGTTAGGTACGTCCTATTAGTGTAAACTTTTAAGGTAAAGGTATATTTCAGAGACATAGTGTGTAAAATAGCAATCTCAAGCACGTAAGTAGTAAAAAAGTTTAATAGTTCACAAGAGAGTTATTTTACATTAGCTGTGCGGTTGAACGAGCTGCTGTACACGTGCAGGTCAGGTAAATACAGGGTGGCGCATAAGTAACGCACCGTTTTAAAAATTAACAATAAATAAACTATGAAAGGTATAACGATAGAGTTAATTGAAGTTTATTTACATGTCGTATCCCGTCTACAGATACCCAGTGTGTATTGCGGTAATAAATAAGGGTGTGTTACTTATGCACCACCCTGTATGAGCAGGCATGCAAAACTGCTAACCAATTCATTACCGCGCATAAGATGTCATGTGGGTTAGTTGTTTTAAGTTGTTTTCCAACCGTACGAACGTTTTAAGTACTTGCCAATGGTTTTTACCAAAAATTAAATTGATTCAATTTCCTTCACGGACTTAAGATCCTCAAATAAAATTCACTAGCTAACCTAACAAAAATACCCCATTGACAGTGAGCTGTTCATTTTTAGCGTTAAATTTCGCTTCTAAGCGATCTGTTGGCAAGCAGGACTGCCTGCCTCTCCGCAGCACCTCTGAGCGCCGGTCAGAGCTCCGTGTGCAGCGGTCAGGTGCCTGTGGACTACGGCCTCACCCCCCCCCTCCCCCCCCCCATGCGTCAAGATGTGCAGTCATGGTGGTGTTGGTGAAAACTTCAACACAATATTATTTAGGGGTAAAAGGTGTTCTAGGCAATATTAAAAGATGATACATACACAAATCGGGCTCAAAAGTGTATACTAACCAAAATATATGTGAGCATGGTTCAGTAACGCGACTGAGAGGATTTTGTTTGAATTCAAGTCTTTGTACTGGCCTGGACTTATTTAGGGATGAAAAGAACTTGAAACATCATTATTAATGTAGAGATATAAGCTTACCAATGAGTACCTTGATGACTTGTGAGGGCAGAGTGAATGTAACTGGAAATGGGACGTGGTACCAAGCCTCGCCAGGCCCATTCAGCAGAGTTGCCTGAGACTAAAATGATGTGAGTCGCCGCGTCCTCACGACTGGACTATGACAATCTTTAGTTTGACAGCTGGCACATATTAGCATCAATCTTTCAAGCCTCAGCATTATTGCGCTGCTCATCCTCACCAGTTGCTCCATTCTCCACTTAGAGCTCTAGACAATCTTGGAACTCATGTCTCAGCCCCCAGTGCGTCGTGTTTAATGGTGCATAGTGGTTCGTGATCTGACTCGTCAATGAATGAGACTCCATCAGCATTAAAATTGTCAATTTTTATATTGAAGCCGAATAATGATAATAATTACAAGTGTTAAAATTGCGCGATTAAGTCACCATAGGCGCACAGTTGAGAGAACTTTCAAATTTCAAATTTCTTAATCTCTTCGACCACAAATTTTCCAAACTCTTCAGGCTCTTTCCACTGTATACGTAAATATTCGTGGTGATGATTTTTTAGTAATGAAATACCCGAGAGCTTAGCGGGTTTTTTGTAACAGGGAAAACGTAACAAATTAGCAGAATTGATCAAATGAGAGAGTAGATAACGAACTAATAAACAAAAATTGTACTCAGAAGACAGGAAATGTTTTTGCCTGCTTTTAGAACTCGTAGGGGATCAATAAAAGAATAACTTTCTGTTAGTGTATGAGTGAGGCATAAAATAATTAACAGTTCTTCGTTGCACAAAAGCCTTTTATAACTGACTGTGTTGCCCATTTAATTTTTTTGACAAATTCAACATCGGAACCGTAACATAATTGCAAATACAATCATCTGGCAGAGCAAAGACCATCAAGCGTTTCCTTATTTAGCTTTAGTACCAGTATGCTCATTAACTCGGTGAAGGGTGTTCCCGCCATAAATGTCGAGCTTGTACCACACATTGGGATTTATCAAAAAATTCTTAACCACTGGTTTTGTCTGTCCGTTTGTTCTGAAACATAATATTGATGCTTTAAACTTCACTCGCCTTATTTGAAGAAAAAATATATAATGTGCCAGGTTGTCTCGCATGAAATGTATTTAAAGTAGTTTAACCCTTTTAAATAAGCCTGAATTATTTGTATCCATATAGTTAATCCTACGTATCTTTCATTCCAGAAAAAAAATTATTTAAAATCACTACTCCTAATCTTAAGAATATTTTGACAAGCGAACAATATCGAGTCATTTTCTGGTACGAATGCAAGCTGGTTCACTCGGCGCCGCCGCAGCCTTACGAAACATCAAACGAGCTTTTGGTAACGATGTTGTAGATACCAGAGTAGTCCAGAGATGGTTTCGAAGATCTTCGTACAGGAACCCCACACCTCTAGAGCATCGATTCCCAGGAACCCCACACCTCTAGAGCGTCGATTCCCAGGAACCCCACACCTATAGAGCATCGATTCCCAGGAACCCCACACCTCTAGAGCATCGATTCCCAGGAACCCCATACCTATAGNCAGGAACCCCACACCTATAGAGCATCGATTCCCAGGAACTCCACACCTATAGAGCATCGATTCCCAGGAACCCCACACCTCTAGAGCATCGATTCCCAGGAACCCCACACCTCAAGAGCTGCAAAGTCTGCATTACGAAATTTTGCCACATCCTCCTAATTCTCCTGATATCTCTCTCACTGATTGTCACTTGTTCAAGCATTTCGAACTTATTATCTGCGATAAAACATTCTTAAATAAAGAAAGTATACGTAAAGCCTTTTAACAGTTTATTTGTGAAAAAGATGACAAGTTCTTTGAAGGTGGAATATTTGGTTTGGAAAAACGTTGGGCGAAGGTCAAAGAGAAAGAAGGATCTTATTTTCATTAAAATAAATACTCGACAATTATTTTCTTTCATTTTCAAACGCAACACTTCATGTGGGACAAACTGATACGTGCCTTTTATTGTCTGTGAGGATTCTTGTTACTCACATGATGTCTAGCATTCTGAGTCACGAGCGTTGATGGGCATACTGGAGCATCATGAGTGTAAAAGCTACGAACAATCGGAGAATCAGATATGATATAAGGAGGCCAATTTTTAGAACAAAATACTACGTCATGTCATTAAAATTTTGACGCCTGCATTCAACTACGGTAGCAAGATCCAGCTGTGGCCAAAGAAGCCGTTGAAAGTAAATTCTGCGCTGAATGTAAGGAAAAAATACCACTTTACTTCCGAATAAATCAGTTAGATCGAAGTCGAGTGTCAAAAATGTTGGTATTCAGAAATATCAAGTTGCCTAATAAGTTAATTTACTTAATGATGAGGCGTTTAGAGCCTCCTGAAAATTACATTCGGTTTCATTGCCCACAAAAAACTTGAATTTAAATTTGTATCTAATTAAATAGATTCAACGAGAGATTACCGAATGGTTGAGCAAATAGCTAACATTTAAACGGCATGTAGCCATGAAGCCTGCTATTAGAAGTAAGTTATTAATTCAAGTGATTAAAATTCAGAGTTATGAGAATAATTGAATCAAAGCAGAACTTAGGGATTCTGGATGCAGCAGAAATTTGAACCAAACATAACTGATGATAAAAATTGTTACTGCAATAACATAAGAAAAAACATGTGAAAAAATGTAAACCATATATACATATATATACATATTTATACAGTTGCCAGGAATCTGCACAATAATACTAACAAACTAGCTATTTCTTCGGCACTAGGGATTAGAGTATATTGGATTTTTTGAGCTTCTAACGACGTTCAACTGCAACATTTAATATTTGAGTACGGTAATTACCCTCATGCCCTCATCAATGAGACACGTTTTACATGTTATTCGATTTACGCCCCTCAACTCTGTTGGTCATTAACTTTAAACTCATGAACAGAAGCTAATGCGGGGCGTGTGTCAGTGCTATGTCGGAAAATTAACATACTTGTACGCTTTTCCCTGCTATAATAGTTCGGTAACAAAAACAATGATTTCTTAACTTCCTGTAAATAAATTTCCAAGTACTATTATATAAAATGTGACCCATTCTGAAAATACTGTGAGCAAAAGAGGTCTTCAAACAAAATCTTATATGTAATGAAATACATTTATATTGAAATCATTCAATTTAGACAGATCAGAGTTAAGAGCTTTTTTCTTTATTGGTGTAAACAAGGAAAACACGTACAAAATGAAGATCAATTAAGTGTATAATATGTATTTGATACAACGCAATTAAGTATACAGAACCACTTCATTACCTAGCCACGGGCGTACCATAGAATTTTATATTACACCAAAAAATTGCATATATGATAGAATCAGCCAATTTCTTAACAGCGACCGATGAGTGTTCCTTTCCTGCAGTGTTGACTTTTAATGAGGATATTCTCGACGAAAATTGACGTCTTCCACATAAGCGTCCCGTTTGATGATAGCTCAAAAGTTTGCAATCGGGATTTAACCAGAGGAAGAACGTGTCCAGATGGTCATCTTTTCACCATAGTTGCCCTAACTAACCAATAATGCATGGATCACAAAATCAGAATGGGAGAGCGCGTTTTCATGCTTAAAACAAGCACCAGTAGTAAAGATAGAGAGTTGTCATGAAGATAAGAGAGCAAAGTTTCTTCCAGGAGATTGCAACGGCCGGAAGACGTCACCTTTTTCTCCTTTGGGTGCTCAGATAGGATCAAAAAGCATATCTCGCATGATGCCTGCCCAAATCATCACTCCATCACTTTATCGTTGATGTCTAAAACGATAATGATGCTCTACCTCGAAATACACCCAACCATTTCTTCGAATGTCAGGTTCATCAAGGGTCACCTGTGTATCATGAGTGAAAAGAACGCTACTCGATCATGTCTATCTTCAAATATTTGCTCACTCGCTTCATCCTCTCCCTTTTGTGTTTTCCCATAAATGGGGGTACGTTCAGCTGGACTTCCACGGAAGTTATGGTCCTACTAAAGGATTTCCTTGCAGATTTCGGTACGTCCAAACGAGCAACTGCGTGAAAATGAATGTGCTTTATTGTCCACGTCTTCTACAAAACTGACGACTAATATTCTTCAAAACAATCTCTGTCTGTAACAGTTTTTAACTCCCAGCATCTGATCGTCTCATCCTTTGCTGTGGATTTTTCTGGAATTTGTTAGCTTCTTTTCTCAACGTCAGTGAGAGCTTTTCGGCACTACACTGTTGTTGCGAATGTAAAAAGCTATCATCACCGGTCACCAGGAAAACACAAAAATGTGGAAAAGAAAATAAAAAACGAAAAACAGCACAACGTAGACAAACACAGCGATAATGCTACAATGTGCCAGATTTTCTGTCAACATTTTTGAAACATCGATTCTGAGATTATTGAGAAATTACCAGTTTCATGACTAAGCTATAAAAAACAGACAGTAATTTGTACCTCGTAAAAAGCGTGAGGCAATAAGACAGTGGGTTGTATTCCTAAGCCTAAGCTCGTTCGTTCAACATATTTTCGTGAATTTAGCATTTATCCTATTTGTTTGGGATGCATGAGGAAGTTAAACTTGGCAAATTGAATATATACGCCAAATTCCAGGGCGTTGATGCGACGCCGACACAACTGCTTAATTCAACTGGTTGTCATTCAGACGAATTATCTTCTGAAGCGAGGCTTGTCGGACACGTCACAGTCGTGATGTTCGATTTAAAGTACGTCTGACATCTGAGAGTTCATTGAATCCGAACACATCTCATAAATTTCCTTCATCACTTCTGTAGCGGTACGCTTCTCCCGAAACTCTTGCAGGAAACGATGATGACTGTAATTTCGTAAAAACTTTTTACCTCGTGCGGTTGATTACGTTAATATAACTACGTATGAACGACATGAGTTGAAATGGGTACTGAACTAATTTAAATCATTCTTGTTAGCTTAATATTAGCTCTGATGTGATTGGCTAATTAATAGATATTAAGTAATGGTTAAAACCACGATTACTTTCAGAGCAAGATTCCATCTCAGCCATCTCTTGAAGAGGTTTTCTTGACGCTATCAAATTTGGATCAAAATCTACTATTTTACTTGCCAAAATGATGGGTCATGCCTCTGTGCTCCACCATCTCGCCTTAGCTTGACTTAGTTTATTTTGAACAACAGAGTTAGCAGCGTGGAAGGCATTATGTTGGTACATTGTGAGCAATTCACCCATCCTTTAAACAAGAAGCCTAAACAAACTTGGACTTAATTGCACAGAATCAAGCATAGCGTTTTTTGGACTGTGGAAAAAAATATTTATCAGTACTAGTGTTAGAGAGTGTAACCGACAGGTGCTGAAGAGAGAAGTGCTAAGCTGGCAACACTAAGGGAGTGGACATGGGACTCGAGTGTCCAAATGCAGCGCTGCGGTGCCTGCTGCGTGACGGGCCTGGTCTCGGCCTCATCAGGTAACTGAGCAGCTTCTCTCGCGCAATGGCCGAGGAATATTAGGCTGTCAAGTTGTTCTCACGTCCTGCTCAATATGGACAAACAATACTGCGCAAAATTCATGCATCATTTCGCGAGATTATTTCCTTTTTTCTGATCACTTACTGATATTTTCCGAATCGGTCGATTTCTTGGGTATTGGAGTTTCGTAATAGAAAGTAGAAAAACAACCAATATGATTATAAACATTTAAATTGCATATGTTTCGTAATATTCGAACTTCGATCTTCAGTGCCGGAAAAAAGAAAGGTTAAAACATGAAATATGAAGAAAAGAAAGCCAGTATGTTATGTCTCAAAAAAAAGGTAATTTCCTTACCATCATAGACAAACTGGATGCACGCACGCATACGCACACATACATACAACAAACGCATACACACACACATACACACACGCGCAGAATTATGTCAGTAGATATGGACGATGATTAATTTGACGCCACTATCGTTTCCCTTAAAATTATATTTGAGAGTGAAAATGAACATGAGCTCCAAAATGTCAAAGTCATTTTCACTATTTGCTTAACTTTCGGTTGAAAAATTCAGTATTTTTGAATAGGTGAAATAACTGCCGCAATGATCTCCGACTGGTAATTGAAATGGTGAGACAGGAGCATGTGCACGACCGGTTCTAATTGAAATTTTTGAATATTGGCTGGATCTGATAATCTATGGAAGTTCAATATGTACTACCAACGTAAGACTGCGTGCAGCACTCGCCCTTGTATAAACAGACACATCAACAGACGCATCACAGAAAAACAGAAGACACTGAATGAAAGCAGAAATTTTTACTTACATGTTGCAGAAACATTTGGAAAATCAGCAAATTAATCCGTAGTTTTGCAAAGCTATAATTAACTCTCCTAAATTCTGAAACTCGCACGAAAATTACCATTTCATTTTTTTATGTTTCTACTAAATGGTTATTGATGATAAATCAATAAAAAGCACAAGATCTGCTGCTCGACCGCAGCGCAAGTTGGCACGTTACACCGCGGGCAAATTTGTGCTCATCCTCCCTCACACTGCCACTCATGCCACTGCTGCCACTCATGCCACTGCTACCACTCATTTCACTATTGCCACTCACATCATTGTTGCTTCTCATGCTTCCACAATGCCACTCATGAATTATAACACCACTTATGCCTTTAAAATATCAACCATACGCCGTAACGCCACTCATACCCTCACAATGCCACTCATGCCCTTATAATGCCACTGATGTCTTCACAATGCCACTCATGCTCTCAGAATGCTACGCATGCCTTCATCATGCCACTCATACCCTACAATGTTACTCATGCTCTCTTACCGCTACTCATTCTCTTGCAATGCCACTCACGATTCATAATGTCACTCATGCATTCACAATGCCACTCACGATTCATAATGTCACTCATGCTTTCACAATGCCACTCACGATTCATAATGTCACTCATGCTTTCACAATGCCACTCATGCCCCACAATAGCTTCCATGCCCTCAAGAGACCACCCATTCCATTGAATTCCAGCCATGAACACAATACCTCTCATGTCTTTACTGCCCTTCATGCCCCACAATGCCACTCATACCCGACAACGACCCCTCATGCCCTCTCAATGCCCCACAATACCGCTCATGTCCTCAAAATTCCCGGCAATGCCTCTCATGCAACACAATGCCTCTCAAACTCCACACTGCACCTCACTCCCCACAATGCCACTCAAACTCCACACTACACCTTACTCCGCACAATGCCACTCAAACTCCACACTGCCCCTCACACCCCACAATGCCACTCATGCCTTCACAACGCTACTCATGTCCTAACGATGCCCAAGGCTTGTAATTCCATCCAAGAAAACAACTTATTTCCATATAAGATAAAGCTGAAAATAGGCCATAACATTGGATTTTAAAAAGTCCGTGCCCCAGCTATGCCACGCTCTCGCATGCAGTTACCGCTAAGAGATTTGCTGTGGTTCTCTATTGCAGCGACGGCATCTTCCAGCACCTTCCCCACCTCACCATCATCAATCATCACCCTCATTGTTAACCTCCACACCACGTCACCGCTACCGTTGTCATGGCAACAAGCGTCAGCTTCGGTCATCCCAACGTAAAATCGATCACGTGAGCTACTCTTCTGAAAACTCCATCACTATTACGCATCGAAATTATGGTTGAGAGATGTTGGTGCAAGTTTGCCCCCTAATATCACGATTTTTGCGCCGCAGCTCTATTGAGACATGCGCAGTAATGTGTAAGAGATCCACCGAGTGCATCTATACTGGTCACAAATTGCTAAAAACATCTACGTACTTGTGCTGTGGCATTTTATGTTGCGATAACACATTTTTAACGAGACCGTTGACGTTATGAAGCATTCAGTTCTAGGTACCAATGAAAAATGTTAAACATCTTCTAATCGCGTTTTCTAGAAAAGTGGTCATGATCACTGATGAAGTCGACGAGACAGGTTGGTTAGTTCCCAAAAAGTAGTGTTAATAAGCTTCCTGGGCGAAAAATGACTCTCCTGCTACAAATGTAGTGTTAGACCTCCACAAGCACGAATAATGGTGCAAATTCTGTGCGGCATTAAGTCTACAAGTGTCCTAATGTACATTTGCTCGATTTTACACGACTCCTGCATCAATTGATCTCGTAGAACGGCCACAGTACGTGGATGATTTTCTTGACGTCTAACTCGTCGTTCTTGGTCCACAAATTTTTTGTTGGGTTCGTATTAGTGGTCTCAGCTGGCAGTCTAAATGCCTGATATATTCTGAATGACTGTCAATTCAATAAATGACAGCTCTAGCCCGATGCATCCGGCAGTTATCATCCTGAAAGATTGATAAAAACAACAAGCCTTTATTCATTCAAATGGAATGCATATTTCAAAAAAATTTATCTTACACCTCAATGTACCTATGGTGGGTGAGTTTAAAGGATACCTCAAAAAAAGGCTTACATCTTCATAGTTGAAACTGTCACAGAAAAGCAGGATCTACATTAGCCATTTACGAGACACTCAATTCCACACATGCACTGTACAGAGTTTCTTACAGAAAGTTCGTTCACGAGCAGCAGGAAGTGGGCGTCATTGACGTTTCACAAGATTATTCTTGATGTAAATCGGTTCCGGTTTACAATTCGGGACACACTGCGTTGGTTCCTATCGGTTAGAATATTCTTCCGACCACAATTCTGCCTTGTATTACCGTATATACCGGATTGTTCCCATTGTCAATAGACCCGCATAACAATGTATCACAGAACACGTGAATTCGGCTACTTCCATCACTGGATGTCCATCAGTCAGACCAAATGGCATAGCTCTTTTTGCTATTCAAAGACGTTTTGCTCTTGTCCACGTTTTGCTCTTATCACACAGTTGTGGAGAAACTATGAGACAAGTCTATACCTTACCAGCTCTAAGTTAAGACTCCATCATGTTCAGCACTTATATGTAGCCTAAACTTCTGTCACAGCTTTGAATATCGATTGTTGAACTGGACTATGAAGGAGTTTGAGAAACTATTTGAGATTTTTTTTCGTTCGGGGTGTGTGTCCTAAATGCTTTTGAGAAATGCGCCTGCAACAAGACACCAAGTTGTTGCATCAAACATCGAACACACATCTCATACATCTCCTACTACTACATTCATCGACAGGCTTGATTTCCTTGAGTGGGAAGACGATTTATCTTCGGTGAAAAACACTTCATTGGGTCTTCATTTTTTGCATTTTGCCAACATTTCTCCCATGCCAGGAGCTATCATCACAGTTCAGCTGAATTTGCCGACAGCGGCCTGTGAAGCACGCTACTCGAACAATAGCTTCCTCGTGTAATTTATGTACAACAGCAATCAAAAAACTTATAAACGATTATCCTTATAGTTTAAAGTGTGCTTAAAAGAAAACTTGAGCAATATTTACGCTTGCTCACAGCAGAACTGATGAAATAAATAAAAAGTATCTTCGCATCTTTGCATTATTACACTAAAAAACTTGTATGATACCATTGTTCAGCTATTTTATTGCTTAATTCAAAAAATTTCATTCAAATTTACCAGAAAAGTTTGTGTGCTTCTCCGTTGCCTTATTTATAACAGAATTGCTTGGAAACGTAGGATCGAAACATCGTCTAGGTTTTGTTTACTGCAGCTTTAAAGTCATCCTGAATGAATTTTTACTTTCTGTATGGTCTTTCAGATAAATACGCTCGAATTTAAAAAGCTGGCAATTGTGATCCCTTTGAAAGTTGGCAACACTGTGGTACGTGCTATGCTTTGTTATCTATGAAGCTGGCAATGAACATTTGGAGTTTATTTCATCAACATAACTTAATGGTGCAGTGGAAGCGTTCAGACTTTATTGCAAAATCCCTCCAGTATCTTAGACAGACAGCTTACGATGTTTGTGAGCATTTTGATGAATCTGATCATGGTTGCTGAGTCACCCACACACCAAGAAAATATGAAATTGGCAAACCCTGCTTTCTAACCGGCCTCAAATGAAGCGTCAAGACTAATTTAACCGTGTCAATATCGGCAGTAGCTAAGAAAACGCTCGCAGTATTACGACAATTTACAGATACCTTCAAGACTTTGACCTAACCTCTTATGCACATGGTAGGTAGCATCTCGGAACTAATGAGATGATCAAAGTTCGTTTGGCGAGGTGCAAGAAAATTTTGAACTGGTTGAAAAACAACGGATCGACCATCAAGTCAATTTCTGATGAGAAAATTTTTGTCTCATCGAGAGCCGACGTTCAACGTACGATGATTACGAAAAAACAACTAGCATCATAACCTCCTACAGGTTTTAGAGTGAGGGTGACGCCTTTACCCACTTATTTGGCTACAATGAAGAAGTGAATTTCGAACCCTACCATGTACATACAACGTCATGTTCCAACAAGGCTCGGCTCCCGCCCACATGGCGAGCAAAACCGCTGATTTGCTTAAAAGGTCCAGTGTGCGATTCTGAAAGACTTTTGGCTTTCCGTCTCTCTTGACTCGAACCTGTTGGATTACTATTTTTTATTGCAAATTTAGGTCAAAGCTTTTAGGAAGCCCTACAAAAGCGTTACAACCCTCAAGAAAAATACCAAAAAAGACCGTGAAATCGTTGAAAACAGCAGAAGCTATCCGCGCCGTGTTCAGCTTTTGAAAGCGTGTAAAAGCTGTCATGATGGCTGAAGGCAGTCATATCGAACAGAACTTTTGTTTTCATCGTCTGCTGTCAAAACTTTTAACTTTTGATAACTGTCTTTCGTTAACTGTCAAAGTATTTTTTAACGCGTGAAAAAGGAAATTGTACGAATATTCAATAAAAACTTAAAAGTAATTTCAGAGGAAACTTCCTCCTCCACTTTATCCTTGAATAAAAAAGACGAGTGTCGAAGGAAAGCGTCAAAGGAGAAAGGACGTATTTTTGACACTCTGGTGCGTGTCATACTTCTAGCAAATTCGGCTTCCATGTGTGTGTCACAAATTTTTCCTGGCACACCTACTGTGTCACGAGGCAGTATAACACGCATAAAAGCATTACCATCACACACCTTGTGCAAATCTACGATATTTCATCGGTAAGTTTCACTTATTAGGCCTATCTATTACGTAAACAGATTATGTGGGAAAGATCAACAATATTATTTATTGAAATAAAAGCAGCCAACATTTTGAGGTTCCTTGAGAGAGTATATGTAGATACATGCAATAGTGCCATGGCAAGTCTTTTATGCGTGATGATTTTTCACCATATGAGAAGCGCATGTGTATTTAACGTTCCCAATCGCTTCAATATGTATTAAAGGCTTGCGCACTATAGTATGTCGAGAATTATCTGTGTATATCTGCCCGTAAAAAGCACGTGAAAGAAATTCTGCGTTCAATTTGTACCCAGAAACTTATTCGGAAGAGATGAAAAATGTTATCACATCGTATTTAGCGATAACAAATTTCAAGAACACTCGAGGAGTGAGCTATTTTTTCATTCAAATTCCGACCTAAAGTACAAGTGGAAGTTTCCTCGCTTAATTTGTCTACTCAGGTACTGCTACCTCGTGTATTTTTGAGAGCATTCAAAGAAATGAACGAGAAGCACAAGCTTCCTCCATCGTCGTGCTTTTACTATGAATGTTATTGTGAGATATTTCCATGATTTGACCACTCTGCTATTGTGTTCAACACAGTATCACATTTTTGCATGGTCTTTTGATACATTATAATTGAGAATTAGAGCCAAATTCTACTTGCTGTCAAATTTTTGTTCAATAAAACATATCTGTTTATTTTTCGGATGGTATTGAGATAAGATTTCCCATGTTGAGACAGGTACAATAAAACAAGAATGCTAGATATTCATAGATAATTGAGTGAAAAATATTTAGTTGAATTCAAAGGTTGCTCCGATCCAGTGCAGGCTAAATAGGATCAGAGTTCGATCTGTCTTAGAAAACATTTTAGAACACGTAGGGACACACCGTTCAAACGCTGTTGTGGTCACGGGTATATGTATCTTCCACTGTTAACCTATTACAACACTCACTACTCTAATATGTCGAAACATATTCGACTCTGAGCAACCAAACATTATTTTTAATTTTAAACCTGGTTTATGCTACATTTCATTAGTAAAGTTGCAGTTACCGGGTGTTTGTTGAATTTGCAATCTCAAGAAACAGCAAAGAAGTGTTTCACTTCGCACAAACCTTAACTGGGTGTTCAGTCCTGTGCTCCAATGGTCCTAAAATTTTTGCATTGATTTTTGGTTTATTGTTCCATTTAAGCCGGCAATACCCAGAGCTGTTTCAACTTTCAACACCACAAACTTGCTCACCACCATTTTGTGGTGACACAGCTAAAACATCATATCCTGACCACAACACTCGCGGTGCTCTACTTTTGAAACAATAAACCAATCTTAGAGTGCTCTTTCCGTGCCGAGCTCAGGAGAATGTGGGGGATGCACCACCCGGATGAGACAAGAGGTTGTAATCGATGCGGTGACGAAATGACCCATGGTATTTATAAATAACGTCGCATGAGGAGGTCCACGAAAACAAGGTTAACTCGTTAGAAGACTTGAGTGTTCTTAATGATGATAAAATTCTTCAAGATGGCAATTTCAACTAGTACTGTACTCATGTTATTTGAAAGTGGTCTTTGATTAAGAGGGTTCATTGATCCACATGAATGAAATAGCCCACAAATTTGAAATAGCCCCACAGATGTATGCACTCAATCGAGAACTTGAGGAACGAGCTAAAAATGAAACTTCGTGCTTAGCCGTGAAAACATCATCAATGGATAATTTCAGCCAACTACTGCTGCAATTTAGAACAAATTAAAATCAGAGTCCCTATTAAACTTTGTACGACAAAGGCTAAGTAAAATGACGGCTGTAAAGAAGGCCTGTGAGTTATTACAATTGATGACTTTGTTTGACCTCTTAATGCAGATCACAGAGGACCATTAACATAGATTCGGTTTCTCATTTCCAGCAACATAGAACATTATACATTTTCAAGCTATATATGTTGATGACACTGTAGATCAATATATTAACCATGCCACGTTTTCCGGTTAATGTACTCACAGCAATGACAGATCATAATTTCGAAGGCAAAGAGGACAGAGAGGCCCTGCACAAGCAAAACCAGAGCAAAGTTTGCCGTCAGATTGACATCATGTTTCTTTTGGTAAATGGAGAGTTCCATACTATCACAATTTTATGAGGGCAGTAGCAAATTAAAGAATCCAATATAGTATTCTTCGTCGATACCATTGTTAAACATCTAGTATCTACGCGCATTAGTCAGTAGCTGAGAACTCCTCGCTTTACAATGTCGTCAGGAATATACTCGTACACATAACTACTGTAGGTGTGAGCTGAGAGCACACTGACCGCCAAGCGTTCTGTACTTTATGATGGAGTGTAGCCAGCTTTGCAAGAAATGGATATTGACTCTATAACAGAATTATTCGTAAAGAAATAGTTCCAGCTTTTCAGAGAACCTGTTCAACAACATATTTTTCGCTTAGAGCTTTCGTTCTCTGTATTGCGAGCGCAGTGTCTGTTTACATTGGAATAAAGTTCTCAAGTTTCTCTTCAACTAATTTTTCAAATTTTTCTGAAAAACTCTCATTCTCTTGAAGATTTCAAATATTGTTTCGGTTGCTCACTTCAAAGATGTATAAATTAGAAAATTTTTCCTCTAGTTATTAAAATTGAAAGAAAAAATTTTCTAAGATTCGGTTATAAATTGAAAATTTTTGCCCTAGTTCCAACACTTGTCGAATTTTTCATATATTTTTTATGTTTCATGGAAGAATTGGCCAAAAATATTCCATTTCCTGATCATTAAACGCTATTCTTACTACTCTATGATCGTGTTACGGCCAGTATCACTGATAACTTTGTTCACGCTTCATGTACAATTTTGAGAGTTTCTTTTTTCTTTTGGTAAATTTTTTTTTAGGACCAAAGTTCTGCCCTGAGTGTAGAAATGCTACCGGATTGTTAAATCTCAAATTTACGGAAAAATTAACGTTGTCAACCTAATACGGACCGGAAATATCAGCGAGAAAAAGTTAAGCTCAAGTTGTGAACAGGCGAAAAAAATGCGAAATAATTTGAGTTTGCACTATTGATCATGCTCTTTGAAACACTGTGCACTTTCTGCAAATAAAATTCAGATTTAAAAATAAACTGTGAGAGACGTTGATGAAAAAGAAAACCACTGCATTTCTTTATGAGAATTGTCATTTTGATTATTTCCCCCGGTATACCAGAGAACTGCATTCCTAACATCAGTTGAATATAATTCTAGCTTAAATTTACCAAGCACTAGACGCAAATTTAGCGGGCTGAGACAACAAAATAAGCACTGGGGATGACAGCAATGAAGCGCAGTCATTTGATTGTTTGGGCATGCCTGATTGCTGTTTTTAATTTTAACTTAAAACAAGTTTCCAACTCAAGTTTCAAACACATACAAATACAATAGCGTATCGTATGAGGAAGAATTGTTGGAGTGTTGCAATGATGGTGAGCGCAAAGCGCGCGCTACAGCTGGAATGCGTGTGCTCTCTTTCTGTTCCCGCGCGTACACACGAGCGGCGCCCGGGCGGCCGTGACCTTATCCCTTTAAAGCGAGCGTCGCGGCAGGCTGACGCACGCGGGACCAACGCAGCCCTTCGTGCGGTTTAAAGGGTTACGAGCAGGAACATTTTGTCCTCATGAGGCGTAGCGATGGAGGGAAGCGCAGCAGAAGTGAGTAAAAAGAGCACCTAGCTTAAAGATGACTTTTGTACGGGTAAGTTTGAAGAGCGCGCGCGCTGGCTCACAGCTCTCTTTCATCGATGGCGGCGTGTGGTGTTGTCACCCTCCTCCATGCGCTGCCTCCTGCTCCATGTCTGCGTCGGAGCCTGACAATAGCAGCACACCGCCTCTTCCATATATAAACGTTACTCACTCGAATCATCCTTCCTGCCGAATGACAGATTGAAGGCAACTTTTACGGCTTCCGAAAGCATTATTTCATTTGTCATGATAGCTCTCAATTACTTTCAGCTTCCTCTGAAATACTAAAACGGCGCTGCATTACAAACGTCAGTGATTGATAATTTCGTCTCATAACCATAACCAAGATTAGAGTCATGAACATTTTCAATAATTTTTTAGCTTTAACTAGAGATGTACAATGGTGAAATCTCCATTGTTCCCGGATGATTCTTCCGGCTATTCACCTCTCCATTAGCCTCCGCCATTAACCGACAGAAGTTTAAAAAAATTGAAAAGTTTATATAAAAAATTAACGTCCATGTAAGTTAGCACGATGGTTAGAGAGAATTTCACAATACAAAGGTCTTTGTATACATCTGGTGCATATACTATAACGGGTATTATAACATTTATCTTATCGAATGAAATAACTAAGCAAAAACAATGAAAAATAGAACATCTGAATTCGCTAAAGATTGAAAACAAATAATCAGACACACAATTGACCAATGAAAAAAAGGAAAATGTTTAGACGTTAAAGACGAAAGCCTTGAAAGACAGCCGTCACCATTTTAAATAGATTTGCTGCACGATAACAAAAAACTATTTTATTGAAGGTAGAATAAGTGTAAAAATGGTTGTGCTTGTGAAACAAAAAGACCAGCTACTGGACGATTTGAAACCTTCTTGTACGTCCACACACATAAGCGTATCGTAATAAACTTTCCCCAATTAGTGTGAGCAGGTTTACCACATGACCAATTCAGAACAACATTATACTTGAGTAATGTTGGCATGAATGATTTTCGCGGAATGAAAAAAATAGCGAACATAACTGACAGAGCCAGACTACATGAGCGGGCAGCGAGAAAAAGCGTAATTCTTTTTTGTTGATGGCTTCCGTTTGAAAATATTTGTCTGGCAATCTTTATACTTCGTCCCTCATTGATTTTAATTCTACGAATGCAATCAGTATTTTGCTTATGCATGTTGTCGCGAGCTGTTAGAAGTGCCTGAAAGAATGTGCAGATTATTTCCCACGCCTATTAAAGTTCTGTTATCACGGATTAAAATTGACTTCTCAGTCACGTGCGCTGTACATTGAAAATTCCGGTGGCTTTTTTTTTTTTTTTTTTT
>JACJUY010001889.1:10816-31240 GCA_014220935.1 Platorchestia sp. MABIK | reverse complement strand
CAGCAGCCCGTCACACACACACACACACCCGCCACCACAGCAGCCGGTCACACACACACCCGCCACCACAAAGCATCAGGAGGCTGGGCAACGCTCCACACGGCAGCATCCCGTGCTAATGCAGCGTCGAAATTTCCATCTTCGTTCCCGAACGTCTGATTTACAGCTCTGATGCGTATAAGTCCTCAGACAATGAAAGCAGTAAACATATTTCCGGTTCCAGGTAAAACGAACACCTTAAGATATCATTTGAATTAGCATTTAACTTTATTTTGGTGAAGCATTGTTCTATACATCCATCTCTAGCCTGAATGACAAGCCATAATTTTTTGAGTATTCTCCACCACCTCACACACCACCCGTAGAGGAATTTTATCTCATTAGTTACTAAAAAGTGGCTGGTTCCGCGATTCTGATGTTACTCAATAAGGCATCACAGGCTTCAGACATCAAAACAGACAAAACTGAAGTAATCATTGGGTTGAGGGCTACAATGTACCTTAAACAGCTATCGTGTCCTCTTTGACGTTCGAGAGGGCGCGTTTTTCTGTTGGAAAGTGAACGCCATGTTTACGAAGTGGCTTTAGGTGTTTTTAGCATAGGAGTTGAAGTTCACCCGGTGCACAAATTAGTTCAGTTTTAAACTTCCTAGGGCAAAAATGAGTGGAGGTTGCAGTATTTCAAAAATGGCATCCACTAGGTCGCTGAGGAACACTTTAGACATTGGAAAACAGTTCTTGGAGAGTTTGGGATGCCTGCGAGACATTTTCCCAGCACTATATCTTTCTTGCAGCAAAACTTTGTCTTAACATTCAAAAATATCTCAAATAAAAAGTACCAAAGCACTTCCGAAAAATATTTTTTCCCTACCAGTCACGTTTTTTTAAAGATGTGCGAGTTGCTGACGTTTTTGCATCTTAACTAGTTGAAAATTTTTTAAAATCTTCTTTCTAGTTTTTCTAACCCACATCCATTTCTTGTTCTCACCTTCACTTTTTTAAAATTCATGTAACCCTTGCCTTTGCAGCTATAATAATTTTATTAAAACAATGGGTTCAAGGAATCTCATCAGAAGTTTCAAGTTCTTCAAACCAACTCAGAGTTTCATAAATAATTATAGGTTTTTGCTACCTCAGTAATTTGTCAATCTCTAATTTTGTCTCACCAGCGCGACACAGTTCAACTGAGGTCATAAGGCACTCTGGCTAGAGAAACAAGTCATTTTGATAAATGTGCTAAATAATGTTGAACTGCCGGAAGGAAGACGTAAGATTCTTTATTTTTACTGTATCTTGACTGAAGAAGAAAGTGGAGATCAAACGAATATGAGATGGTCAAAGAAAGGCCTCTAACTCGAGGCCTACTCCCGCGGACGTGACAACATAGAAATGATGCCTCACTAGAGGTCCGAAGACAGCGCAGCTTTGAATGGAATCTAATGACTGTAAAAACATTTCTCTTCTTAATTTATACCAGAACTTCTGTGATATTGTGTGTGAGTGAATAAAACTACATGCATGGCGTTAAAAAATTTGTAGGTTCCTCCTGTATATTGTTTTGTCTCACAGACTGGAATTTTTTTAATTTACTTAAGATGAAATGAAAAAACCGTAGTCATCATGTGAAGCTTAGCAATGTCTGAAAGAAAGAAGTTGTGGCTAAAGCGGTTTTCAAGCTCGTTAAGTCCACTTTAGAGCGTTTACCCGTTTGTTTGTTGAACTGTGCCAGACTTCCGAAACTGACGATTTTTGACGAGCTCGTTTTCTGTATAGAATCAATATGTGGGGAGAAATAATGTGAAATTGCTTTACCTTGTGTTCCTTTATGCTCTAGTGATACTACAAAGATCCACACCTTGACATTGCGATGAAATGTGTGAAAATAATATTCATCAACGACCATCTTTCACTCGGATCGGAAATAATTACATGAAGTAAGATTTTTTATACATGCATCCTGTAGGAAAAGTATCATTGCGTATCTCCTCTGATTTTCCAAAGCATGGTCAGCTTTGTTTTGTGTGCAATCTATAATGTTTTGTCGCTACTCTAATTTCGCTTTTTCAATTGAGCACAAATTTTTGATGTCACGATTTTTATAGGTAGGCGTGGAGATTAAGGAGGCACTGGCCATGCCCGGCCAGCAAGAGTGTGGGGGCTTATGTGCCGTATGGAGAAGAACAACCCAAGTTCGAAAGCTTTTCTGTGAGAATTACTGAAAGTATTATGGTCAATAATTTCGCAGATATTGCTGTGGGAACTGCAGCGAATATTTAGTACAGTTGCGAGTATTCATGCAAGTATTAGTAGACGTGTTGTTGTGAGTATTGTTGCAAGTATTACTCTACGTACAACGTTCATTACTACTGACAGTGCTGATGAGCATATTGCTGGAAGTATTACTGCGAGTATTGTTGAAAGTATTGCAAGGATACGGCTACCCAAGATATTGCTACCGTGAGCATCGTTTAAAGTAGAGAATGGAGTAGCTGTACTCCTAGATGTGCTTGTGCATGTATTGCAGCCAATACCGCTAGAATTTCTTACATTCTAATAGAATCATTAATTAGTCCCATAATATACGGTTCAAAAACGCTGAGTGTATCGGTTAAGCCCTCAAGTCTAGGTCATTGCGACGGCCATCATGTTGTTTCAGGCTATTGGTTCGTTGAGATATCAGTTTGAGATGAAATAGGCCAACTTAGTTTGTCCAATCCTCAGATGAAAGGAAAACAAATATTGATGTTCGATCAACATCGACGGCACACCTTGCGACTTGTGCTTGCCGACATTAAATAGTAACCATCGAGCTACTAGTGCCGCTGCTGGCACACTAGGTCCGTCAACTAGTATCGCACCAGCCACGGGTGCCACTGTTAGCTCGCTACATAGTAACGCGCCACCCCGAGTGTCGCAGCTTGCTTACCAACAGCAGACCTGACATTCGTCACTCGTGTCCAGCGGTCGTCCGCCGCCGCACTTCGAAGGCAAGATGAACGCAGGCCAGCCGCGCAGTATGCTGTACTGCTCACAGCCTCGTCAAAATGAGCGAGCGTTGATATTTCTCGCCACAAATATTGAGCGTAAAGCTTCTTTCAGAGCGTGTTCTCAGTACGAAGCGTGTCACAAACTCAAGTAATTGGATGACCAATAACAGATAGAAGAATACGAGTAAATAAACCACATTTGTTAAAAATATGGTGAAGAGTTTACGCCCTCTCCTCTGTTTGACACATGGTCGCCTCACCTGCAGCCACGCATTCCACCCTCGTATCTAGGGGAAACAATCAGTGTGTGCACCGTTTTAGAATTTACTATTAACTCGCCAAAATCAAAAATTGTTTTGGCAGCTTCTTAAACCGACTTCTTATCTTAGATGAAATAAAATCGGTTCCAATGTCGCAGCATTGGCGGATCTCAGCGTGCGACTGGCTTTTGTGAAAAAGAACGGGAAATTCATTTAAACAATGTAAACAAAAGTAGTTAGAAAGGAAATATGAAAACAGAAGTTAGATGCTCCGACAAGGTTATAACTGGCACCTACGTTGGGCACATGTGACATGATTACGATTGTCAGACAAGCGACTGTTTTAATTTATTCTATATTTAGTTCCATTCGTTAGCAAATAAGTCACTCTTCTGATGTAGAAATGGCCGCCATCTACTCATATTACCCTTAACAATGAAGAGACTAGTGGATTCATGAACTTACAAAGAGATGGTTGAATCTCCTAACACGTACATAAAAGACTAAGGAAATGTTCGAAAATGTTAGTGTTTAAGCTTTGCATCATTCTTTTATGAGTCCTTTCCAAATGAGACGAGTCGGAGCCCAACCCCGTTCAAATCATTGCTCTAACAGCCTATACGACGCAATGACGTATCGCGATTTGCCTTACGTTGGCTTATGTTTTAACAATATACCAATAGCTAGACAGTTAAAGTTGATGTTCTTCAAATTTTGCAAAAATCATATTAGAATGATTTCCCGGCTTATCATTTTGTTCGTTTTTTACTGTGTAATCTTCACTATTATATTCATATACTACACATTGCTATGATCTACAATGAATATGATCTATGATCTATGATCAACATCAGAGAAGTCTACAATGCTCGCTGAAATTGAAGTTTTAGCAGCACAGAAGATGACAATTTAATTACTGACGTAGACAATCAACAATCCAATGATTGAGTATCGAGTATGAAATCGCAACATTGCACGTAAGTTGGTAGCGTACGCAGAATACACTGGGCTGCGTAAGAGTGAAACTGTAGGAGCTGCTGCAGTAAATGAACCCAACAGTTGTCTTGGCGATTGAATTTGAACACAGATGCAGCAGCAGACTCATGCAGAGAACGCTTAACATGGAAAAAATAACAAAACAATGGTGCTCAAAGTACAATTTAAACCCTGCAAGGAAAATCCTTCAAAATCAACCTCTGATGTTCACGAATGGATATTCGGAAGAATTGAGCAGCGCCACAGACTGGCGAACGGCCACCGAGAGCGAAGGAAGCAGGGAAGGCGAGGTTCAGGAGACCAGGAGCAGCGCAGGCTGAGATTTGAAGCAAGACGACCAAAACGCACACGGAGGCGGAGGAGGGAGGCGGCACTTGCGAGGGAAGGCCGCTGCCCTCATCGATTGCTTCCTGACTCAGGCGGAAGGAAGTTCAGAGGGACGCCCGGGGGAGGGGGAGGAGAGAGGAGCTGCTGCACGGCTAACGCTGTGCGGGACGTGTTCTGCACTGCCTTATGACGCCTATGATAATTATACTCAGGGGATCCAAACATATGAGCTTCCAGCTTAACGTGATTACAGCCGCCGAGAAAATCATCACAGTGAAATAAACTAAAGCAGAGTTTCAAATAAAGAAGCATTGCCTGAAGGTGTATCATCCTGGTGTGAGTAAAGTTTCAATTTCAAATAAGTAGTAGATTATTAGACATTTATACCAGCATAACACAGCGCACTTGACTATGTGGTAAAACCTTATCCAAATGTTTAGTTGGGGACAAATGAACCCAGCAAATGAACCCTGTATTTATAAAATCAATTGTGATATTGTGTGATACAAAAGTAAAAAAAATCGCATTACACCTCTACGTACAAAGAGACGCGGCGAACAAATTGGTTATGCTGAAGATAAAGGTATCAGAAGAAACTGTTTAACAAACTAAGGAATTATACGTGCCGAGATGAACTACTTTTCTAATCAAAAAGTGAGTGAAAAGAAGCATGAATTGATAATCTGGGGCCAGTTAGTACCCTCTCCAGTTGAGCGAAAAAATTTCTGTTTCATTTAATCGATATTTGAATAGATACAGTTGCGAAATATGGGTTACGGACACAAAATACAATAAATATTTTTCCGAAAGCTTGATGCTTTCTTCGCTGATGCATTGCAAATTGTAGACAAAGCGACTTCGTATAAAGTTGAACTTGCTCAAAATTGTAGACATGTATTAAAGACAAAAGAACTTGATCAACAATTAATAAAGTTTACAGACTCGCCAACTATTTTGATACCTGAGCAGTCAAATATTGCATGCTTACATTACCTTTATGATTGTCTTTGAACATTGATCGACAAATGCTTCATAATTTGGTTATGATTTATTAGAACCTCCCGGTAGCGCTTGAGCACAGATTTCGAGTGGCCAGATCAAAAGTTTTCTTCCTGTTGTTCTGAGCTGCAAATTTCAAGGGACAGCCCAGCTTTGAAGGCTCGGACACAATTGAAAAAAACGATATACCCATAGGGGCTTTTGAAACGCAACTCCACAGGCTACGACAGCGGGAGTCCCTCCACGAAGATGGTCGCAAATCTTCTAAAAAGCAAAAAAATTAACTCGATTGCTTCGCCGGAAACGATGCCAGCCAGTATCATTCCTACAGCAACAATCGCTTCACTGTACGCGGTATTTGTGGGCTACATTTGGTTCAATGTAGGCTACATTTGGTCCATTGTGGGCTACATTTGGTCCAATGTAGGCTACATTTGACCCATTGTGGGCTACATTTGGTCCATTTCCAATGCACCTCACTGGTGTCCTTCCATAATCCTCTTCCTCCACACTACGTCACTGATAAAAATTTTCAAATACGATTAATATTATTATACCTACTGCAATTTTTGAACCTAAGAAAGGTAGGTATTCCAGAACATAAGCTGCTTTTATATGCATAACCCCATACCTCCGAAAACTGCAGCTGATGGCGACTTTCAGAAGGACTCCCGTCAGTAGTTTTCATGAAAATACTCTTTCATTTTTCAGGTAAAAGTTTTTCAGCCAGAGTGCACGCACTAATATCATTCTACGATGAGCATCTTCTGCTCTGTATGTTAAATTTTGAAAAGGAGACATGATCCTGAGGCAGCGTAGGTTCAAATCTGTAGAAATAACGGAGCATAAATACGTGTATCACAAGACATTTTAATAGGAGGTTTCGAGCTCAGACCCATCCTCAGCAAACATTTAAAAAAATGACAAAACGTAAGTATTCACGTCAAAGTTTTCTGAGTTTGAAAACTGTAAGCTATTGATGCTACCAATGACTTGATACTACTAGTGACTTGATGGTAATATTCAAACTTTTATTAGAGTTAGAGAAGAAGTGCAGAGTAAAATAATGCGATGCATTGAGGCTTATTTTAAACATGCTCGACTATCTACTATCACAGATATAAAATATACAACCTTACCAATTCAAATAAATACATACACATACTATCATAGTTTTAATCAGACGTGAGCAAAGAGTTTAATTATGACATCATTAACGAGATCATCATATGCCTGCTTCTGTTCGTACTAATAAAATTTTAAAATAATGTTTTATTTCAATCAAGTTGATAGACCACCGGTACAGCAGGAACTCAATAATTCAATACTAATAATATTATTTATTCAAGCACCTGAGTAGGGCGGAAATTGTGGCTGAATTTCATCCTTTTACCAACGGTAAAAGAATGGCTCGCAACTCAAGGTTTCCAACCCTCTAAACATCCACATGCAGAGTTAGCGCTCTTCTGACCACGGTGGCTACATTCCATTTATCGGAAGATAATCTAAATTTCGGCAATATTTTTCCCTTTCTTAATGTCACACAAGCAAATACAACTCATCCTATTGTGTAAACGTCAAATAAATTAGTGCGTCTGAATAGAAGAATATATTTACCAAAGCTAGGCTTAAGTCAGTCGTCTGATGTGACTTTTAACTGCAATAATTGTCTGCAGTCGGGTCAGACTTGAAAACAACAAGCAAAACATGTTCCTGTAAAACATCTCATATAAAACAACTCATAAAATATACGAAGTCTTTACTAGAATTACACAATCTGAACGAAACCACAGACGGAAAAATAAAGCTCATTAAAAACAAAAATACTTCGTGTTACCTAGAGGAGGTTTGTATAGCAAAATCTCTGAATCAACTTTTGTTGACTTATTCGAGCTGAAGATGGTTGATGAACAATTCTGAGTTGGACTGATTGCTTGGAAAAGTGTCACGTGTGAGAGATATCATTTGAGAAACCATGACGATTTCATGAATACATCTTTTTTCCAGCGATGAGTTTAATTGAAATTGAAATGCATTGTTTTAGCGATTGAACTCGTTGCTTCTCATGTGTTTCCCCTTAATGTGGAGAAAATATGAGAACTCGTGTCTTCGAGCACAGCGCCCTCCCTCGTAATGATGCATAAACAAAGTGAAAATATTCAACAACACTTGAGTTCAGCAATTGAGGTAGAAGATTAAACAATCATGGTTCAGCTCAGCAACCGAGATTGAATATTCATAATATTCATTTTGTTAATCTGAATTCCTTCAACGTATGCATTTTTTAGACAGAGGTAAAAATGTACATCGAACACCAACCACGGTGAGCTAATAAATCACCTATAAAATCATTTTTGTAGTCTATTCATCTATTTTAGGTCGTCCAATATTCAGGAAGAGTCATCAACGGCTATCAATAACGAGAAACTGCCGGCAGAAATCAGCGAAGTGTATCAGCAATTGTCAGGAGCTGGGAAGAATTATCAAGAAAGAGAGACACGCAATAATTATTACCATGGACTGACAGTAATGATCAGAAAGAATCGTCGACAATTATCACCAAGGAGTGACTGTCAACACTTATCAGCAAAAACTACTGTCTGTAGGAGTGACTAAAAATTACATTCAGGAAGGAATGACCGACGTAGTGATGCAGGAGCTCGCCATACAGCACACGTAGAGACTCACCTGCAGCAGGACCGTGCAGCTCGACAGGGGACATCCGAGGTAATCCTGGTAGTGACCTGCGATCTCACTCACCACGCCGAGCACCTCTCTACCTTCACATCACTCACACTTCAAACTTATTAACTTCGAGTGAACACTTCCTGCGTTCACCAAGTTTCACTGTCTTTTATTCCGCGGACACTCAGTAATACTTTGAAAACGCAAATAGCAACTTCGTCGGTTCACACGAGGATTTCAGTTCAAGTGTTATTTCATTTAAAAATTTCCTTTCGGAATCACTTTTCCAGCGAAGGAATTTCCTCGCCGTTACGACACAAAATTTGTCCTTAAGATTTTATCGGAATTCACAAGAATTTAACAACACTTTAGGGGCAACTCGAGGCTAAGTTCAAATCTAATTGCCAGAGGCTGAAGTGAGCAGCTCAAATATGATATCGTGCTAATTTGAAAGCTGTGTGTTTACTACCTTTCCTATAAAATGACTATGACCAGATAGTCACACAAATGCGCGCTACATTCGCGATGAGCAGACGCGTTATGCAAGCTTTGGAAGGATCAAGTGTAGGTGCAACGCCGCAGGTCTAAGTGATTATCGCAGTAAATATATACATATAATTTAACTTCTTAAAGTATCCCTTATCTATAAATATTTATGTGGAATGTATAATCACTACGATCTAGCACTGGTTATCTTAAATATTTTCCAAGAAGCACAGTCCGCAAAAGAACATTATTTGCCAGTCAGTGATCTCTGCTCCGGTACGAGAAGTAGAATACAGCGTCTTCTCGGCTTGAACTGCTAGTTGTCAGAGCCCTCACATTTAAAAAGCAAACACTCAACACGCATTTACATTGATTTGATTATTTTACACCCAAAATTTGAAGATAAATCAGCAACTTGCCACACTTCTCGCGTTACCTAACCGTCTTCAATAAAAAAACACTTTATTTTCTAAGCCTTTGCCGCGACAATATTCTGTTGCTCTTTTTCCGTTGTAATTAATTTCCAATTTTCCAACACTTCAGATTTTTGATGCGATGCTCAAGTAGAAAGAGTTACGTTAATCCAACAGTAGAAGGAAGCTTAGAATTCACCTTAACTTTGAAATGCAGAGCTGAACGATTCAAGAATTACCGTCACGCAACTCAATGCTACTTTTCAGAGAACAATTTTCGCGTTTAGATATGAAACAATGATGGATGGAGATCTAACCATCACTACAAATGCGCTACAAATCTGTGGCTCAGCCACAACTTGGTGCAAAATCTAAACGGGTGTTCTAATTACAATGAGGTGCAGGGCGGCTGATGTCTCAAGCACAAATAGGGTTATAATTCCTCTAATAATATTCACAAGACAACGTATCACCGCCAGCGGCAGATACGACACTCCCGCACTACCACGACGAAGTCACATTTTCGACTCAACGCAACCGATCGCGCCAAGCTCTTGCCTTCTCCGGTTCTCCCATCTACATGTGGCTCAACTCAAGCTTCAAATCTGGTTTTTTTCATATACGACCACAAAAACGGAGAACGAATTCTATACATTTTATGCAGAAGTACATATGCGATATCGATCTGAAAATTACACCAGAAGGTGTATCAAAACTGAATCAATTATGTAAAGGTCAGATGAGAGAAAGCACCGCAGAAAGTTAGAGGCATCTAGCAACGCGTGCGACGCTGCACCAGAGGCGGAGTCTACAGGTGCTGGCGACCGACCGATGCCACCAGCTCAGTGTGGTCTTTACCACCTTAGATGCGGCGTGTTATGTTCCCATGGCTTTTGCTAATTGGTCTACATGGCATGGTAGGTCTGTAGTAATTCCTTACAGCTGGAGCCCTAGCACGAACTGCAAAATACTGACTTTCAAAAGTTTTACTTCTGATTGTGTCGCCAAATGATTTAGTTCGATCCTGGGTATAATATGCTCATAAAGAACAGCCTTAAATTTCTTTGATCTGATGAAACTTACTTGGTAAACTTGAAAAAACATACGACGTATAAATGATTGAGTTCAAAGCAAAGAAAGTGAGAAAAATATTTTCCTGTTTCATAAATGATATAATTTCGAATTGCACAAATGGTCAACGACGCCCATAAACAGCCTAATTTACAGAAGAAATGCATTCAGATAATGAACACATCATTTGGAAACGTAATATTTTATTGGAAAATGAGTTTTAGTGTGGAGAACATGGAGCAAACTTTCTTTGTTCCCGCCCTTCGGCACTCAATGCCGCACGTGCCCCGTGCTCTCACCATGGGGAGCTAACTGGAGTGACCTTATCTCCTTGTTTCCTTCTCAGGGAGTATCAACTTATACTGAGCAGCACAATTATCATGGGATAATAAGCTTCGTAGACTCTGTTGGAGAGTATAAATTTTAATGCACAATGTTATGGAGGTTTAAATTCTCTCCTTAAACATTACGTTCAACTCTCACATCGGTTCAAGTAATTTTTTCAGCAATGACAGGAAATTCATAGGAACATGATAAACTGAGGACGATTGCTCTTTAAGATAATTTGAGACTCTACCTAAAGGGAGTAATAAAACACAAGGCTTGTCCTTCCGCTAAAGACTTTCTCTACTACCCTCTGCGACATATTCCTCCAAATTTGGTGCGGTGTGTAGCATTGAATCACTGAGGAGAATAGAAGCAAAAGAGGAAGACAAAATGGCTTGTAGCTAAAGATCTAGATAATTTTACCTCTTGAGCGAGTAGTTCAGCTCTGACGATGCTTTTGGTTCAGTAGGAGATATAATATCGTTACAGTTGTAAGCCACATTGCAATTGGACAAAAAATACTGCAGTAAAACTTGGAGACAAACCACCGTTCTCCCTGTTTATTGTGCACTTAATTTCTTGAAAATAAAAATTAAAAATTGTTTACACTTCGTAATGATTAATCTTAGCAGGAATAATTCATTAAGAAGCAAAAACGCTGTGCTAACGCAAACGTTCCTGCAAACAATAGGCCTTCCATCGCTGCGTAGAAAAACATTGCATGTTAAACTCATGAATCAAGCACTGTCAAGGGACCGCCACAAAGGGTAATTTCCAGGAGCCACTTACTCGCACATCCGTGGAGGAGTGTACATTCCTTAAATACCTTGAAGGAAAGTCGCATCTTGCATGTATTCCCGAGGTATTATTGATAAATCTAAAATAGAAGGGGTTGAAAATAATGAATGAATGATCAGGATGAAATAGCCCACAAGAAGCTCCCCGACTTTTGCAGCCTGAAGAATAGGTACAAATAGCTGGTACAAATATAAGTATAGAATAGGTACAAATAGTAATAAATAAAATAAAATAACTGGAAGTAAATAAATATATAAAAAACATTTAGTTGATGGAGATCAAAGCGCAATGAGTAACATGGATACCTTAAGTACCTATCTTCTCTATAGAAGTTGTAACAAACTCTAACAGATATCTAACATGTATATAAGTAATACAGTAAGGAGATCCTAGTAGAAAATAAAAATCATTTGGGTAGAAATCTAAATGAGAAGAAATCTAGCAGACATTTAGTAGATTACTATTTACACAAAACTTCATTCGAAGTCTTGATCACTTGCAGCAGTAAATATTGATCAAGACTTTCAGGCGCGTTAATTGCCGAGGCCTTGAGTGGTTTGCCCTGGAATCTTAGGAGAGAAGACAGTGATATTTTCATCCAGACTTTTCGCGATTCCAATTTTCATAATCGACTGCACTATATAGGCTGGCCTTCGCAGTAGGGATAGTAAGAAATTATTAAAATTACCTAAAACATGTATAAATATTTCAGCTTTACGGAGCTTAAAATGCTGACCTCTTAAGTATTAGTGAGCAGATTTCAAGCAAACAGCCTGTGGTTTAGTTTGAGTTTACAACGAAATGTTGCAATAAGTTATTCTCCGTGACAGAGATGAGAAATGGTGTGACATGAATTCTTTCACAGTTTGAAAGTTTTTTACACGCTGAGAAGCTTATTCCACAATACAGCTCCAGAAACTAAGACAGCTATTTGTCTCAGGTCAGATGAACGGTAACTAAAACATCATTCCTCCGATTTGTTTTCTATTCTGAATATTGGGTGGAAGAAATTTTGAAACATTTGCATTACTTTGAGGGAGGTAGAGAGAAGAGAACTCTAGTCTAGTTTCATGAATATGGAATCTATTTGTTAATGGGTATGGCCGAGCTTTCCAAAATTGCTTTTGCTCACTATTTTTGCTGCGAAGTTCATAAATTTTTGCAATTCATTTTGAAGATATGGAGGTACGTTTCCATTAACGAAAAAAGCGAGGATGGGGAAGGATTTGAAATACAGAAAAATAACTTAGAGTTTACTGAAATAACCCAAATAATTAATAACAAGGTCGATTGAGAAAAATAAATAGTAGTCCGATGCAAATAAGCTAAGTCGTCAAGAACGATGATTCTCGTCCAAGAGAAAGGTGCGCTGGAGCCTCGGCCCGAAGTATTGGAGCTGCTGTCGTAACTCCAGGTGCCAACCCCCGCGCCTAACGTTAATGTCCCTAGGTAAAATAATTAGCAATTTTAAGGATAGGCAACAAATCAGAAGTATAACGATCTCTTGTACTTCTTAGTAAAATATTTGAACACACTTAAAACTAACCCTGATCTCATCTATAACTAAACACCGAAACTAACACCCACCGATCTGATCTCTGACTAAACCCCGAAACTAACACACCGATCACACATTTAACTAAAATCTACCTCTTATCTGATCACTTCAAAACTACCGCTGATCTGATCTCAACTCCAGTAAAAAATAGTCAACTATTATCGATAATCGTGTTAAATATTATTATAAATAAGCGTGTTAAATCGATAACCTAAGCGCTATTATTTGAGAGGAGGGAGCGGAACACTTCACTAGGCTTCAGCCGAACAATCTTGAATGCTGACGCACGACAGCACTGCGACTTACTGCTCTGATAGCGCAGCGAAGTGTCTCCTTGCGGTGGTGACTTGGGTGGTGAGGTGATGATGACGGGTGTGCACTCGCGCTCACAGGGTGCTTAGCTAATATTTTGTTTGTTAAAAATCTTCAAGGTTCCGTTAATTTTGTTGCATATTGTTCCCACGTTTGGTTCGATAGTCATATTTTTGTCAAACCAAGCACAAAGATTTTCACTTGTCGACTGGCTCGATTATATCGTCTTCACATTTCCAAACATTAGCGCAAGTTTTGGGGATTATCTGATCGCATTCTCTGATTCAAAAATAATTAAGAACCTGAAATCGTGGTGTTAAGCTTCACGGAAATAGAACGCAATGTATTACATTGCGCAATGTTATACGTTGCATTTTATTTCCGTTAAACTTAACACCAAGATTTCAGGTTCTTTTAGGAGGTTTTCAGAGTTAACTTGTTCCTTTTAAATCAGCGACCGAACTTCTCACGGAATTTTCGACATTATTAGCATACATTGAGAGTCTTGTGTTTGCTGGCATGGTGGGAAAATCATTAATGAAAAAAGAAAATCAGAGCGAGCAGAGCATTGAACCTTCGGGAACGCCCAAGTTATTTGGTATGATTGGTGGCATTTTTTTATTCAAGCACACTGTATGAGAGCGGTTCAGTAGGTAGTTTTCAAACCACTGTGTCTAATCTGAGATTCGATAATTTTTTGCAGTTTTTTGTGCTCAACACTGTCGAACGCTTTCAGGATCTGAAAGTTAGGTAAACCTATTGTCGAAATAGAACAAGTCTCCCGTTTTGTTACGGACAGTCTTCGGTTCATTTGTCTTCTGTTTTCCAGCACATATTACTACTTCTATCAACTTAGAACCTCACGTCATCCCCTGGAAACGTCTCATAGATTTTATAGACGTTTTTCATTGAGGAGTAGTGTACCACTTTTTGATTATACGCCCACATTTACATTTCCGATCTAGAAATTCGAGCTCTTCTCTTTTCACCGAAAATAGAGACCTCACTCAAGCCTTTACACGTTCCCCGCGTACCAACAGATAAATTGCCCATTTGCGTACCGGTATAAATCCACATATTTTAAAAATAATTATCATACGAGGTGAAATGTTATCGTGCAATTGTATTTTTCATATTCACTAGGAAGAATTAAAATTTATTCCAGCAGGATAATCGATTTCCATATTCTGCTAATTACAACCTTACCAAACCAACCGTTAACAGCCGTGGAAACGCGGTGAAGGTGTTAAAAATATTTCAAATTTATTCAGCCAATGTCTGCGCAGTTTAAAAAACAAATGAGCTCAACTTTTTGGTACAAAGAGGAGCGCATTAAGATTGCTCACTGCAGGCCCAGGCTTTTAACTTAACGGCGGTGAACTGCTGGACGATCTACTCATTGTTTCCAATCTGAAGAATGTTGACCTCTATTCCCACATGCATTTTAGAATTTTAAGAGCGGCCTTGACACAACTTTCCCCTGCCAGAAAATGTATTGTATACATTTGGCCAGTTAGACTCGCATGCTTAGAAATAGCAGAAGATTAAAATAGAAGTTAGCTTTAAGCTTCCCTAACCGCTAAAAAAAAGGCGCTCCGAAGAGAAGAAAGAGGAAGACACCAGTTAGTATGGAGATGAGGAAAGGCAGAATCTATGCAGAAGGGGCATAGAAACAGTAAGTTGAGGAAGAAGTTTGCAAAACAAGCTAAAAGTTGAAGAAGAAAGTAGGCGCTGAAAAACAGTACAGCAGTGAACCAAGTAAAGTTGGTCCTTAACAAAAAAAATTATTTAATCGAAAAGAAGGCCTACCTAATTCTCCGCTTGGACCCTCACATTTTCCCCCTGGGAGTGCTAATTCCCATATATACAAGAGTTGTATCCCCCTGAGGGGAGCAATAGTATAAATCAAATTCCTCCACAAAGAAACTTAAGCGATTGAAATCTTGTGGAAATGCCCAACGTGAATATTAACCACCCAAACTACTCTTTGTGGTGCACATCTATGTAGAGCTGCGCTTTGCTGCACATTGCGCAACTCTAAGTAACGTGGTGAGCCGAAAGCTGTCCCACCTCTTTAGTAACTAATGTTACATCAAGATAAAAAATATAATATCAAATATTTGGTCAATTCACAAACGAATGCGTGTAATCGTCAAGGAATGATATTAGTTCATACGAGTACTTCGAAACTAAAATAAAACAATTGCGACGAGGACTTTTCTTTACCTAATCACTCGCGGCTCAGAAAGTCGAGTCCTAGTCACGAAGTACAACACAGGGTAAAAAATTATAGAACTTAATTCCCATGGAAACTTTTCTATAACTTCTATGAAAAATTTAAGGAACGATTCTCGCACACCAGAAACCTGTTTAATGACCACAAGCACTAAAGATGTCATAAAATATGGTATAAATAAATTTACAACTGATCTGTTTATTCACAGATCTTGACGACAATTTGAAACGGATTCAAAAGATAATTATCAGTGTTATCTGAAATATTTCGCAGTGAAAGAAAAAACGTCGGAAATAAAGCTGAATTCGAGTAACTAAAACGGGAATGGCTCCGTACTATGTATATTACAGCATCGATGATCTACCAAGAAAATTTTGACCTCGCATAATTAGGTGGTTTCTTAACCGACATGAAAATTCGAAACCTACAACAAGGAAGAAAGAAACCACAGAAGAAATTGTTCAAACATGTTTTTACACGATCACAGGAACAACGCGGCCAGGCACACCTCCACACCGGTCTGAACTTAGTGTAGCCCACCCAGTAGGAGCTTCAGCTTCAGTTAAGCACATCACATACTGAACACTGCAGATGTTATTTCATGTACACCTCCTAGGCTGAATCTTATGCACTGAGACTATTTACATTTCATGAGAGCATAAATACTTCATACCACACTTCACTTTAATATGGAGAGCAACTCAACACGCAGCTGTGATAAACAAAAATTAATAGATAGCATGCCACGGAAGCGTAATGTCAGTCTCATAATATGAGACCATAGAAACCAGTTCGGGCATGTAATTGACTGAGAGAGAACTATAATAGAGGGAATTAAATTACAGTAAGGGTGAGGTTGATTATACCGCGAATTGAGAGCCTCTCGTTAAGAATGGAATGCGTGCGTGGAGCAGGAATATAAATTCAGCTGTACACTTGTATACAAATTTCACCCGAGCTCGCAACATGAACATGAACGACTTAATGAATTTAACACTAACACTAATGTATTAGGAATTTTTGGAGAGCGTATCAGCTATTCTTCTCTTGGTTGAGGGCATCAACTTGATGTGGTCGTCGACGCAGGTCATCGCGCACGCCTCGAACTCCGCCTTGTACACCGCCACCTGCACACCACAGCTCTCAGTTAGCCACCTCATACCAAGTCAAGGCATAGCATATGATCATCAGAACAAATCTAAAGGTGCTTATGAGGGAAAATAGGTTACTATAAATGAGATTATTATTTCTAAACAGCACCTATTCCGGTGCCAGTGAGTGGTTGTTGTCTGACGGCAAGAGACTAACAATCCAAGAATGGAACACTCGGATGTTTTCATTACTATATTCTACTATTTAAATTGCATTCAGAACAACCATCTCGCAGTAAACTGAGAGTAGCACCTACACTCGTGCAGTTTGACTAAAGGCTTTCGACGGGTGTTGAACATGCCAACAGGTGCTGAACGTCAAAAATGTAGACTTTCTACCACGGAAATAAAACTGATAGCACTGACATACCAATGAAAACGAAAGTATGTTCAATAATTATTATTTGGCACGAGTTTCCCTCAAAATCATAGAAACTAACCTAGTATTCGAACGAATGTACGGAAAAATGCAAAGAAATCTGATTTTAGGTTATACAGAGTGGCCCATGAGTAAGGTACCTTTTCAAAATTATTATAGCTATAAATCTAAAAATGGAGAAGAGACTAGGTTAATGCAGAATGAGATAAGAAATTTCAAAATTTAGTTGACGTTTTAGGCCGATCAGCAACACTCGTTGTAACAAACTGAATTGAAGCATCAGTTCGTATGATCACAACGTTGTCGGTCTGCTGTTGTCCCAGTTTCTTTAAATTTCAATACCAGTTTTTTACGCAGTTCTTCAAATGACTTTTTTCAATACCATCAATTTTCCTGTAGTTCCTTTGAACTGCAGTAACCGAACAATTACATAGGAAGTAAAGTTTCATTATTTTTGCTCGTTGTTCTACTGCGTAGAGACTCATTTTGAGGGGTGGATTTGTGTGAATTTTTTGGGCAATATGTTGTGATTGTCGGTAGACTTGATACGCTGGCAGAAAACTTTGAAATCACCTCATTAATTCTGAATTAACCAAATTTCTTTACCAATTGTAGTTTTATAGCTATAATAGTTTTAAAAAGGTACCTTACTTATGCGCCACCCTGTAATTTCGAGAAAATCATCTTCCAACAAACAAACGCACAAAAAAATCTAAGCAATTATTGTACTCGAACGTGATGGAATAACAAACCCTTACATAAAAACAGTAAAATAAAATAAAGCTCAATCAGCACACTATTGAACTCCTAAATTTCCGCCAGTCAGTTCTGCCCAATTTGTTAGAAGCAGCTATGGTATCGAGAGGATGCAGAAATTCCTAAGCGCTACAAGAAAACTTCGGAGCTGAACAACATACAGAATGAACGTCAATTAAACTTTCGTGTGACCAATAAACAAGAAACACATTTAAATTCTCACACGGGTAAATTCACTGTACCTAGACAAATGATGAAATTTCATAAAACGTGGTGTACAAAATTCCCATTAATAAAAATTTGACCTACGACGGGTACAATTAGGGAAAAATTACTTTGAAAATATACGTTTTCGGCTTAAATGTCTTGAAAACAATGCAAGAAAATAAGCCGATCTAATCCAACATTCAAGGTGGAGAAGCGAGCACAGCACTCGCATAAACACTAGTAAAACTCTCGTCAAGGTGAAGACGCTGAGCAAGCTACACATTCTGGAACACTTGGCCTGCACAATTAAATCAACGCAGCCCGTCAAACTGCCCGTGGCACTAAAACGAAAGATTTCTCCTGGAATATCATGTGCTAGAGCTTAAGAACTGCAAGACATTAGCATGTTGTTTACAACTAACGTTCCAAGTTCAGGCCAAACGCCAAATAGCATTCTTTCCCTCTGCTTGATCGTAAGCGCCTAAATATAGGAAACAATTTCAATACCTCAATTTATACGACGAAGTCTCGTTTCACATCTGACTGCAGAGGCTATTGACCATGAATTTTGCACTTAAAATGAACAACTAAATACAGCTATTCTACCAGAACTCAATCTTAAACTCAATAAAATTTGATTTACTAGATATTTTAACTAAAAATTGCGTGTGGTCGCATTGGTTTGCTTGGAATTCACAATAACTACATCATGAACTAGCCTTGAAAAACTGACATAAATGTCAGTTTTGGTGCACCAAATCCGCGGATTTGGTGCACCAAATCCGCTCTAGGCCTTCGTACTCAGAAGTAACACATTCTACGAATCGCATCCTCATTATGGAACCATTGATGAACAGATGGATAAATTGATATGAAACCACTCACTTCTCATTCAGCGTTTTTATTTTCACAACGAAAGTACCACATATATATTACTTTGTCTAAAAATATTCAACTAGTTTCGAGAGGTGTGTACCCTTTGAAATGCTTCGCCAAGAGATCATAAAATACTTCGTCTTACAGCAGCTACTCGAGACTTTCAAACCATTGAGCACCGCAGAGGAAGGAAGACAAGATCACGGAAACAATTGAAGACTACTAATGAATTACACAGCACGCTCGACCTCGCGCCTGATCCCAAGGGCCCGTTATCGTCCGAGGGGCCTTAACACTTTGACTGCAGCAACTAAATATTAAGTTTAACACCAAATTAAAATGTAGAGTCAATTGTAATAAACTTTTATGAAAATACCAAACACGAACTGGATCTTGTCTTCATTTAGCATTGTTTAAGTATTTATAAAAATTGAGTTTGCGACTACTAGTCCGTCAGCAGCATCATGAAAATTACCTCCGAGTACCACCGGGAGCGCACGTCGCAGTCAAAGTGTTAAGCGTGAGGCTGGCTACTCTAAACAGGCCCACACACACACACACACCTCTCAGAACACCTTCACAGAGTAGGTAACACGTCTCGTCATTACATCAACAGAAACGAGAGAACCGAAGTCCAGCGGTCAAGCTCAAAGAGAACCGTGTCGAGGCACTGATAACAAACATTGTGAAAAGGTTAAAGAACAGCACTTTAAATGAAGGAATATTTGCACCAGTGGTAACTAAGCTCAAGAAGTGCTGTCATACATTCATAATTGAAAACTGCACTCAAATAGAACACCGTAACAAATTTTCAGAACCTTTATGATACTTGGCTTTGATGACCATAAAAAGCCGAGTCCTTTAACATTACCATAAAATTTCTTTACTTGTCACAAGATGCGAATAAACGACAATAATGCACCTAAAGAGAGGAGCTTTTGAAACGTCAAGGAACTTCCCCTTCTAGACGAGTAATCACAAGGCTAACAAATATACAATGAACGTTTCATATGTGATCAGAATGTCGAGCGAATTCAAGGAGTATTTTGATCCCAATACCCATACGTGAGGCACACCGTGCAAATATGCTCACTCTCTAGCAGAATTTTCAGGAATCGAGGGAATGAATATGCAGTCAATTAAAACTGTGTCAAGGAGATAACTTTTGCCTGAAAATAATGAACATAAAATCACAAGCTTACTAAAAATGCCGCAACATGTTGCCACCAAGGCTAAGTTATTCAAGAAAGTTTCGGTTTCAATCAAGAGACTTGTCCAATGCTGCCATTCCAAAATCAACTAGCGTGCCTGATAGCCACAAGCGACTCCACACGTCATATTCGTCATGACGCCATTGCGCCCACACTTCGGGGCTCGAGAATTCAAAAACCAAAACCATTGGAGCGCCTAGATAGTCCACAAACAAAGCATTTTGCAGGTACAACGTTTTTCTGTGCATTAAAGTGAGAAGTCAATCAAGAAGTTTGAGAACTAAAGAAAAGTACTCAAAAGACAAACGTTTAACAACACTCGCCGAGTTTATTACACAAGAACTAAACAGAGCATTATTTTCTACAAAACTTTAACATGCAAATTCATTC
>JACJUY010001888.1:112262-125190 GCA_014220935.1 Platorchestia sp. MABIK | reverse complement strand
TAGGCCTGTAGAAGGCCACTCAACTGAGGAACGGCTTCCACTAGGAAGGCTAGCTCACAGCCAGGAGGAAGAGCTTTTTTACGCAGAGCTGTTATACTACCTTTCACTCCCCGCAATTTTATGCTAAGGGCGGAAGAATTAAAGTTTTCACTCAGTATGATAATGAAATGTACATGTTAGGCTTAGAAGAATTACATACATCTAAGAAATGCAGGTCTGCACTTAGCAAGTGGACAGTTTACATCCTCATAACAAACATAAAAAATACCAATAATACAGAAAAATACAGAAAAGTTCAAACACCCCACCAGATGTTTATAAATTCACGACATTTGAAAGTTTTACACCGTTACATTTACACAAAATTCTAAATTTTGCTTAAATATTCTTTTTCAACTTGCACTTATACAACGTACACACAGTTTATAGTTGAGTGAACCAAAAAAAAAGGTTTAGACAAGGTAAACAAAGGCTAGAACCTATAAACGCAAGGTCTGCAGCAACACAACAAGGTACCTTGCATAAAAATACAGTACAAGTTACACTCAACTTAATAAATCTTAAACTAGTGAGATGAGATACACCGACCCCGGAATCCGGACAGCACAGCGGCAGCTTAATTTCACAACTTTCAGAAAATATTTAAGTTGTATATATTTTTTTTTAAAGAAGAAAAGTTTTTTAAAAAGGAAAAGAAAATATCTTAAGAAGAAAAAAAGAAATAGATGCCAGGATTTTTACCTGTCGAACTCCAGCCAAGCTCTAGCGTCCAAAGGACGGCGCTATAAAGGCCGGCTGAATTGCCATTTAGGCAAGACTGCTTTCCGCAGCTTTAATTTATGAACATTTTTGTTCATTTAAAAAGTTACACTTAGAAATGAAGAAGTGTTATTAACTTCAAGAGAAAAAAAAGGAAGATTTAACTTCGAATTTAGGAAGTAATTGCTTTCGAAAGAGTGAGAATTATCTTTCGAAAATGAAGAATATAATCTTCGAAAAAAGAACTATGTCTCGCCGACCGGCTTCAGCGGCGAAAACTTCCAGAACTAACTGGCACAGGAAACATAGTCTTTACCTGACACCCTGAACGGGGTCAGTAAACGCTGCAATTACAAACAATTCATGACAAGTAGAACAATGGATAAAAGGATTGCTCACCTGATAATCTTCGAAGCTTATATTCTGGCGAACATTCTCCACTAAATGCCGGCTGTCAAGGACTATACATCCCAGAAGCGGGGCCGGTATTGGTCTGTGCACACAGTGCACACGCGCTCCTGACCAAGATCAATCTTCATCTGAGGAAGCAGCCCGCGAAGGCAACCTCCTCAACTTCGCTCGGATCCGTAGCTGAGGCTTCGGATTCGCTCGTAAAGGTAAAACGAACATTTTATGCACGTTCAACGTTATTAGGTCGCCAGGAAAGTGAAGCACTCCCACCATTGCCCCGCTTGTCATAAATAGTTAGCGTTTCATACTTTTTAGGCCAGTTTTGATATAAATAAAGACCTAGTCCCTAATTATGCAAGGTATTGGCTGTCTTGCATGGGACTTTAGTAAGGAGCAAGGCTGGATTTGCGACAAAATACCAATTCCCTCTCCCCCTCCCTCCCCCCCTCCATACTTCAAACCCTCGTAGCGGGCGAATGAATGAGCGTACGAACCTCATTTTTTCATAGGATGTACCTGACATCTGACCCTTCACATAACAGCCAAAATCAATATTTCTAGAAAATTCGACATTCTGGGGTACTCCTTTGGGGTTCCTTTCCCTTAAATGGCATTTCAACATCGTTGGCTCTTTAGTAACGGGAATTACAGTGGAGTTTATTCTAAAAAATGAGAAACATTTCAGTTATTAGTGTGTACATCAAAGAAATTATGAACAGAGTTACCGTCACAAGGATCGTTCTTAGGTTTTTGTAGAGTAACTTCGTTTTTCAGCTGTAGAGACTCGCGTCAACTCTGCGTTGCAAAATCTTCTCTTGCAACGTTGCCATGACAACCGCACTGTTCCGGCTGCACCATGTAAATGCAGGGACGTGCAGGTCTTCCACGTGTAGGTCCTCCACGTGTAAGCTCAGCCTGAGGAGGCCGTGCTGCAGTCGTAGATTTGCAAACTTTAAAAATGTGGCCAATCTTCACACATCTATTACGCTTCAATTTAAAAGCACAGCAATTCTTAGCAAGATGCTTGTGCTTAGCTCCGCAACGGATGCATATGTAGTTCAGCTGTAATTTTTCTGCTGTGAAAAACGACGAAGATGAATCCTTACGAATAATATCTTGAGCATCGGAACTTAACTATTCGATGAGTTTTGCATGTTCAACACATTCGTTGAAAGATTTTCGGTCACTCTTCTGTAGAACTGTCGTAGTTGCACGGAGATGCTAAGTCATTTAACGTTTTAGCATAACTTTCTTTGGATTCATTAACACCTTGCTTTTTGTTTAGAAATGTCACAGACGTGCCGACAATCGATTTCTTGATTTCAAATTTATGAATTAATTTTTCTTATAGTTCATCATACGTAGCATCAGTGAGTAATGTAGGTTTAATTCTTCGTTGAAGATCAGTAATGATGTTTACAGGCAAAGCTTAAAATAAAATGCTAGCTTTCTTACTGCCATTGTTTTCCGCTTTCTGAAGAAAGTCTGCCCCCTGCACTTTTAATCTTTGCAGAAATTCCCGCACTGTTTTCACTTCAACGTCGTATGGAAGACATCTAACTGTAAAATACGCTATCTAAGTTTCCGAACACTTTTAGGTTTCAGAGCACAAAGTTCATATTCACGTTGGAGATTCGAAATCTTCGTCGTCAAATATTGTTGTATATTTTCTTTCAACACAACATGAGGTTTATTTAGCTGTAGCTGCAAACTACAGTTTCAGTAGCTTTAGACTACCGAGGCAGGAGAAGGAAACACTCTCGAACGCACGTATCCGTGTACTGTTCTCTGTCGGTTACAGACTTCCTCTTAAACCGGCCGTGCCCGGAAGTCAGGCATGAGCGCTGAACAATGACCCGGAGCTCATAAAGGAAGAGTGTAATAACCGTTTCCGGAGCTCGTAAAGGGGAACGTAACAAAGGCTTCCGGAGCTTCTTACGCACAAAATCAGTACCACATTATAACGACGCATATTTTAATATACAGCAATAGGTTTCTGTGTTTGAAACAGAGGGAGTTGCTTCTATGTATATTAACTAAAGTGAACCGACTTGTCGTGACAAATGAAGACAAAATAATTTGATTTTATAGTTTACATCACCTCCCATGCTCCACCTCCTATCTACTTTTCACAAAATAACCAAAAAAAGTCCTGTCCGTTTTAAAAGAAAAAAACGCTCCACATTATACGGAACTTTGTTTAGTTTTCGAAGTTATCGCCATCGGCCTCCAGCAACTTCTGCCAACTTGTCTCAGCTGTTCAATCCCTTGCGAAAAAACGCGGGGGTTTTGGAGCAAGGAAATCTGTTAACCTTAGCGCATGTCTGCTTCATTGGTGGAGGACTTCGCATGAAGGTGATTATCTAGGGAGTTAAAGAAATGGTAATCGGATGGCGCAAGGTCAGGTAGATATGGTGGATGGCACATAAAAGAAAATTTTTTTTTTATTTTCAATAAAGTATAACATGAAATGTTGAGACATTGGTTCTTAAAACACCTTAACATCAACATCCTAAACTGATAATAATACATTGGTATCGTAATACCCATGTAAAATGTTGAATCAAAAAATGATTGACAGAAAAGCACATCAAAAATGAGTTCCTTTCCTTTGCCTAATCGAATTTTGTCAGTGCATTTGAATATAGGTTACTAAGAGAACACAATCCTCGTAACGCTTAGTTGAAAAATGTATTCGTTTGTGCGCATTTAAATTGAAATAAAAGCAAAAATCGCGTCTAAACACTTTAACACAGAGACCCTTAATTGCTATTCATGCATGGTTATCGTAATACCCATGTTAATTAGGTGTTGAGGCAAATGATTTAGATCCTTAATTGCTTTCATACATGGTTATCGTAAAACTCATGATAATTGTCGAAAACGTTATTCGGAGAAAAGCACGAAAAAATGAGTTCCTCTTTGTCGCGGTAGTCGGATTCTGGGAATGCATTTAAAATACAGGTGACTAAGAAAAGCATAATTCATGTGACGCATTGCTGAAAACCCTCTCGTTAGTGCGTGCTCGTATTGAATTTTGAGCATAAGAGCATAGGAACTAGTGATCCGAGTGTGAGGGAATGATGTTAGAAGTAAAATGGGCAGATTTGATTTATTTTGCTTCTAGAACTATGAGGTAGACGGTCGGGATTTGAGACAATTTTTCACACGGAAGCATCATCTAGTGTGCTAAGTGGTGAGCTTCGGAAAGAACATAATATTCACTCAGAGAAAACAGAAAATTGTTGTGAAATTTCTTACGCTAATAGTACTGGCGTAAGGAGTTCATCGGAGTCAAAGACATGAAAAGGATTGTTGTACAATGCTAGCCGTGACATTTTCAACATAGGTGGAGCCGTACAAAAAGTCAACTAGCCAAAATAATATTGTCATAATGTATTCACGAGAGTAAGAAAGTAAGAAGAGCAATTTAAGACCAGAATGAGTAGATTAAAAAATGATGATCTTTAAAGTTATGACATTCTTCGAAATCTTGGCTCATTTTTTAAATGTTTTAATGAAACGAAAAAATAGAAAAAAGATGCTAAAGTACCTTCACATTAACATTTTTTCTTTGCGGCAATTAATTTAGTTTTGAAAATGCTAATAAATGTAAGTAACTAAGAAAAAAATCCCTGTGACACATAGTTTAAAATACTCTTGTTATGGTGCGCGTATATTGGATTATCAGTCCATAACATTTGCAGCATAGCTGGAACTATACGAAAAGTTAGCTTCCGAAAATGATTTCGTCTTAATGCACTCACGAGCGTAGGAAAATAAAAAAATTAGCGATGAATTACGTTCCACGTTCAAATGTTTTAATATGAGCGAAAAATGCTTTCAAATATCTTGAAATTTAGACCATGACTTGATATCTACACATGGGGACAGTAATGCTTATACCGGTTAATTTCTAAACAAACAAATCGTCGAGAGAAAAGCACGTTTAAAATGCATTTCCTTTCGGTGAGTTGGTCTGATTTTGACAATGCATTTTATTACAAGTGGTCCAGAAAACATTGTGCGTGTGATGCATTGTTGAAGACACTTTTTTAAGTGTACTCCCACATTGAAATTTGAGCTTACGAATATAGGAACTAGTGAGATGAGGGATTATGGTCGGAAGTAAAACGGGTAGATCCAAATTGTTTTTCGTCTTAGACTGTGAGGTTGACATTTGAGGAAATTTTACATTGTTTGGTACCAACTAGTCAGCTAAATAACTGGCTCGGGGAATATAATATATTTAAAATAACACAAAAATTAAATTTCAAATGCTACTAGCATTTGAAATTGCCACCCATGTTGCTGTATGATATCCGTACCACTCGCGCGACATGCGGACTGGCGTTGTAATGGAGGAAAACACATTTTTGCGATTCATCAGTGCTGGCTCCTTCTGGTGCAATGCCTGTTGCACAAGTTCCAATTGCTGCAAGTATAGGTCATCAGTGAACGTTTAGCCCATTGGTAGGAGCTCATTATGAACTACTTGACGACCTGTCCACCAGATACAAAGTATAATCTTGCGTGGGTGCATAGGCGGTTTTGCGGTGTAAGGGACAGCATCCTGAGGTGACACCCAACGTCTGGAACGCATGGGCGGTTCGTACAGAACCCCCTTTTCATCACTGGTAAGCACTCGATTGAGTTCAATAAGGATGCGATTAGGTGGCGAGAAAGCAACGATACGCAGGCTGCCACTCGTTGTCTCTTGTGGACCTCCAACAGCGTGTGCGGAACCCACTGGCTCAGTTTGTACGTCTTACCTAGGCGTTGCAGGTGAAGTCTAACTGTTTTACCGGAAACGTTGTACAGTGTTGCAAGTTAACCGTACGTTAGACTACTGTCTTGTTCAATGGCCACACTCAGGACTATGTTATTCAAGACGAGTGGTCGTCCACTGCGAGGCTAATCACGGAATGATAAATCTCCTGACTTGAATTTTCGAAACCAACGCCTTGCGGTACATTCATTCACAGCACCATCCCCAACGCTTGACACACGCGACCACTTGATGCTGCTGCTGACAAGCCCTCTGAATTTAAAGTCGTAAAACAAACAGCGCTGAACAAGATCTGTAGACACTTTCATTTTTCTCCACTGCTGTCTGGCTTATTTGTGGTGCCCAGAAATATAGCTTATTATTTTTCTGACAAATCATTAACTTTAAAATTCAAAATTCCTTTCGTCCATCCGGCAATATTTCGTCCCCACATCCGGTGATGCTCCGTATCCGTTAATTATTAAGCCCCACATCCGGTTAAACCCACATCCAGTACTTCATTCCTCATAAGGCGTCCCAACGACACTCGCAGCCTACTCAACCGCAGATCCTTCCAGCAAAAGCTTTCTTGTTAGTGTCCTACGCCGAAGATTGCTTGGGTGAGTTATGTTCTTGCATGCTATTGTATTATGTGATTTAACAGAAATTGTAAATCTGTTCTCTAGATGTTGTGTTGATAAATGATGTTCATCAGCGAGCTAAACTTCCACATTATAATTACATGCGGATGAACAATGTTGTTGTGTTAATTGTCACCAAATAAATTTTAATCTTGCGTTGTGAGATTTGAATGTATTTTGGAGCAAGACATGTTTAAGAAGCGATATCCATTTCACTGAATGGTGCTCAAGCTCGACATTTCATTTTATGTATCACATGAAACTCATTCCTACGTTGAATTACGTTTTGTTCTTGATTAGCCTAAACGATCTTTGTCCTAATTATGGAGTCAGATTAATTAGTTCATTTTACTTTTTGTTCATTCGATTGGTTCTTTCAACTGGTGACCCATTATCTTTTGCATTAGTAGTATTGTCCTCCATCAAACGTATTGCTAATGTTCTGGCTCCTCACCAGGTTTCACCTCGATTCCATCTCTCGGAACCTCGTGTTTTCCCTCTAGAAACCAATAACCTGTACATCTGTGAACTCCCAAATATACGCATGTTGATGCACAAACATCATTCATCTACCCCAGTTTCAGAACTATTTCAAGTAGGACGATAGAGACGAAAACGCTCCACCATTTCGATAAAGCACCATATATATGCAGTCGCCTCTTCCTCCGTACCCCCTCATATAACTGTGGGTTCTCCCTCAGGCTACTTTACGCTGGCCGAGCGATAGGGCCTGGTGAGTGTGGTAACTCGCTGAGTACGCGTCCTCATTGATTAGTGGTTAGGTGGCACCACGAAGCTGGCCGCTGCGTGGGATGACGCTTCGAATCTCGCCGTTGAACGGGGTGGCGCCTCGGAGCCTGCTGCTGTGTGGGGTGGGGCCTCGAATCTTGTGTGTTGGTGCACAAGCGAACGGCTTGTTAAGACTGTGGTTGCCGGTAGGCACGTGGCTGGCGGGTTGACAGAAGCTGAACGTCGTGGTGAGAGGTAGTAGCGGTGGTGCTGTCGCTTGTCTGCCGGCGTTCCAGTGTTTTTCTTGTTTACTGTTTTCGTGTTAGTTATTCAGAGTTGGGTTGTGTTGCTTTGTTTGTTGTTTTTATTCGTTTTGTCGTTTCTAATTGTACCTATTCAACTTTGCATCGTACTGTGTTCGTCGTTTCGTCGAGTACCCTCGTCATAGCTGAGGTGAGTCCTAGTCTTTTACTACAATCTATCTAGGCCAAGATGGCAGCGGCTGTAAAATTGGGGGATATTTTGAGGCCATTTGATGGAAGTTGTGATGTGGTGGAGTTGTTGAATAAGATTGAACTGGTGGAAAAATTGAAGAATATTACAGAGCTGGAAACTCTGGTGCCATTGTTCATGTCAGGAAGTGCTTTTGCGGGATACAGTGAACTTAGTGACGCGAAGAAGAAATCTTATGAGAACTATAAATCTGCATTGGTTTATGCATTTGCTTTGAACTTGTTCCAGGCGTACGTACAGTTCACAAGACGTGTGTGGTGTGACAAGCCGGTCGATGTTTTTCTGACTGATTTAAAAAGACTTGCCTAGCTGGCCGGTATTACGTCAGATGTACTTTTGTTGCGAGCGTTCGTGGTTCGTTTGCTGTCCGAAGTATCGCGGGAGCTTCGCGCATTAACGAAAATTGAAACGTTGGCGCTGGATGAAGTAGTGAGGCGAGCCCGATCGTTGCTAGCAGGAAGTGTGGAGAAGCCGGTCGGATTTTCGGCAGCCGTCGTGGTGGGGCATTGAGAAGCAGTGCCTCTGCATCTCATGAAATAAGGTGCTTCAAATGTGGTGGGCCTCATCTCATTAAATCATGCCCTAAGCACAAGGTCACATGTTGGTGGTGTGGCAAAAATGGTCACTAATCTCGAGACTGTCTGCAGGGAAACGAGCCAAGGGGAGCTGGCGCGCCGGCAGCTCTTCCAAAGCAGGGTTAGAGCGCTTCCTACTCTCTTTGTTGAGATTAATGGCCGAGGAGCACGCACGTTGCTTGATACGGGTTGTTCACGGTCAATTCTCACTCCGACGTCGATGACGGGGGTGTCGGGTGGGGTGTGTTCCATTTTCGCGTTCGACGGGAGAGAGGTTCCTTGTAAGGGAGAAACTACTGCTTTAATCAAGGTGGTTGACTTGGAGGTATCCCTGGCTTGTGTGGTGGCGCAGATTTGCCGTGCTGTTGATGCCATACTTGGCATGGATTTTGTCCGGGTATGTGGTGGGGTGTCGCTCGACGGTCGGGTGATTACGAGTAAGTTTGGAGCGGAAAGTTTTCCCTGTGGCAAGCCTGAGGTTGCCTCGGTTTGTGTCTCTGCTGAGACGGTCGTGATACGGAATCTAGATTTTGACGCATAGTTCGATGGGTCTAAATGGACTGTAAAATGGCGGTGGTAGGGTGGAGTGGCACCGGTGTTAGGCAATACTGTCGACAGTTATAGTAGTGTGAACGCCGGTCCTTCCAAAGGAAAGTTTGATGAAGAAGTGAAAAGTTGGATAACGATGGGCTGGTTGCGGCCATGTGAGAAAAATTAGGCAACTGAAATTATTCCATTAATAGCCGTAGTCCAGGAAAATAAAAACAAGGTCCGACCGGTGCTTGATTTCAGGGAGCTAAATGACCATGTTGAGAGCCACCCGGGGGCAGAGGCCGTTGTTTGCGATGAGGCTACGCGACGAAAAGCGGAACCATTAAAGGTGGTAGATCTCCGATCTGCCAACTTACAAATTCACGTTGACCAGAGTTTGTGGCCGTACCAGCGTCTACGATATCGAGATTAGTGTTACTACCTGACCCGACTGGGATTTGGGCCAAATTGCACCCCCAAGATCATGACAGTGATTTTGAATGCGGTGTTATCGAAAGATGACCGAATTCGGCGGGGTACCGACACTTACGTGAACGACATTCTTGTTGACGAAAACGTGGTGACAGTAGACGAGGTGGTTGCTCATCTTCGAAAGTATGGTTTGGAGACCAAAGAACTCGAGCCCTTAGAGGGCAACAAGGTCTTTGGCTTGTCATTGTACCGTAATGTCAATGGGGAACCTTCATTCCGTCGGGGAAATAAAATTCCTGAAATTAGAGTTGAGAATCTCAGTCGAAGACAGTTGTTTTCTCTGTGTGGCCGCTTGGTTGGGCATTACCCTGTGTGTGGGTGGCTTCGTATTGCCTGCAACTCTGTTAAGCGAGAGAGTGAGGGTGACGCGTGGGATGATTGGATTGGCGAAGAAGCTCAGAGGTTAATTGAGTTAATTGTGGAAAAGGTGAGAGCAGAGGATCCTGTTCGAGGGCGCTGGTCGGTACCGGACGTGTGTGAGGGGGCAGTGTGGTGCGATGCGAGTAGTCTAGGCCTCGGCGTTGTTCTCAAAGTGGGTGGTGTCGTTGTTGAGGATGGAGCATGGCTTCGGAAGCCTGCAGATACGTCCCATATCAACGTCGCGGAGCTTGACGCTATTGTTAAGGGACTTAATTTGGCTCATAAGTGGGGGCTTTAAGTTGTTCATGTAAAAACCGATTCCACAACAGCATCGAGTTGGGTACGTGCGGTTCTTAGTGGTGAGTACCGAGTGAAAGTTACTGGGATGTCTGAAATGTTGGTGAAACGATGACTCTCTGTAATCCGTGATCTGATAGAGGAGTATGGTCTGCTGTTTGACATTGTGTATGTGAAGTCCAGTAAGAACAAAGCTGATGTGCTCACTCGAGTTTATAAGTCGTGACTCCGGAAGACAGAGCCACTTGTGCATGCCATAAGTTTACATGATTTACATAAGCAACACCATTTTGGAGTAGAACGTAAGTTGTACTTGACGCGACTAGTCGATCCTAGTGTCGCTCGTGAGGATGTTGAGCAGTGTGTAAAATCGTGCTTACACTGTCGAGCTAGTGATCCACCTCCGGTCACTCATGAGGGAAGAAGCCTGAGTGTAAATGAAGATTGGTTTCGCTTGGCTGTTGATGCGACTCGTTATGACCGGAAATGTTACCTCACCGTGGGGGATTGTGGCCCCAGCCGATTCGCCATTTAGCGAGAAATTTTTTCAGAAAATGCTTCGGAAGTGGCTCACCATTTTGAGGAAATTTTTAGAGAAAGAGGACCTTTAATTGAAGTATTGATAGATAACGGAGCGCCTTTCGATCGAGGCAGGTGTCATCTGTTTGTAATCGTTGGAATGTTGCGAGGCATTTCCGTGCTGCTTGTAGACATTCCAGAAATGGGATCGTTGAGCGCCACCATAGGACGATAAAGAGTGTCGCTGCTAGGGGGAGATCGAGTCCTCTGGATGTTGTTTTTTGGTACAATTTGCCTGCTAAGAGTAAAGCCTGTGACACACCTTGCATTACGTCAATGCTACTTGTCGCCGACGTGGTGTCGCAGAAACACCGCTGCTGACAGACGGGCTTCTGCGCGAGCGCGCAGTGTCGCGGCAGTCAGTTGCCCACAAGCTTTGAGAGGAGGAGGATGTCAGACAATATTGTGCTGTGCGAAGAAGCTGCGCTCGGCTCATCGCGGAGCGCGTCAGCGAGATGATACCATGCTCAATGCCTGCTTGTCTCACACTGACTCTGCCGTGCCACAGCAGGGTTACCAGATAGCTACCTGAATTTTAGGCCAAATTTTACCAAGACAAAAGTCAAATTTATTTAGAGGTAAACGAATATAGCAGGTAGATACCTTTAAAGTATCGTAATTCTATTTGTCATTAAAATTCTGAAATAGAAAGAAAAATAGACCTAACTTACACTATTTTTCAAGGAATTACAAATTCTTTTGACTCTTCATCCTCAGCAGAAGTTAGAAGTCCTCAGTTAGGTAGAAGCAGCGCTAGAGAGCGAGGTCCTTGATTTTCGTTTGAAATAAGATGCTCGATTTGAAATTAGCTAGCTTTCTTGAGGCCCCTTTGAAGACCTTACAACATAGAGAACTATTGCTGAGATGTACTCGGATTTGCACTTTCTCATATAGCTTTCTAGTTTGTAATCTAATGTTGGACTGCAAATGTTGGACCAAAAATGCATAGTGTCTTTTGGAATCATACCACCGTCAAAATGCCCTCCTGCTTCGAGTTTATGATTCTAATTTTTCGATACTGCGGTTCGTTGATGTTGATACAATCCAGAGCTAAATGCAACCTATGCAAATCTGCAAACTCTCCTTTGATTACTTGATTTGATATTCGCAAGGAATTTAATAATATTCAGCAGCATCTAACTGATCCTGTTACAACTCTGCGTTCGACTGTCACGTTTCGTTTTTACGCCTTGTGTGCCACAAACACGGAAAATGACTAAAAAAACAGAAAATGTCATATATAAGAAAAAGGCCAAACTTAAAATCTCGAATCAACGCTTGCAAAAAAGGCAAAATATGTGATATTTGGTCTTAAAATGGCCAATATCGCAACTCTGTGCCACAGGCCGTGAGCTGTCGGCCTGCAACAGCAATCGGACATGCTGAACTTTCTGTTCCTGATGCGACATCATGTTGCCGAGCGGTCGGAGAGCTCTGGGCGACTCGTCGGTGCGGCATGAAGCATGCGAAGTTGCAAGGTGTGTCACAGGCTTAACGGATCAAGTGAGACGGCTCCATGTTATATGCTGCTCACCTATTCGTGGAGACGTCCACTTGTCAACGCCTCGCGCGGTCAAGAACAGCAAGACTCACCCGTTCATGTTGGAGAGAGCGTACTCGTGAAACCACCACACGCCAAGTGTACGTCGAGATGTGTACACCACATAACTTCCGGCCAAGCACGTAGAGCGTGTTTTTATAACGTCTGATGGTCTTGATTGCGACTGTCCGGATCTGAAAACAATAACTACACTCATTGCTTTAACATGATATCTGACAGACCATGAGAAGAAAGATTCGTTAGAAATTACTGTTAGCCACAATGACAGCCCCTCCACTGAATCAATTTGACTCGTTGCCGGGCTTTGGTACATCCTATAGTTGCTTAAATGGTAGATCCGTTGAATTTCTTCTCGGCAATGGCAGTGCGGTCTCGACTAAACGTAAAAGTGATGCACTGCTGTTGGTGCTGTTTTAAATCCTACTTGTAGTAAAATGCTCGGATACAATGGTGGCTCTGTAAATTTGCTTGGTCAATCTTCAATAACACTGAACAACAAATTTTTTTTACTGGAGGTGTGTAAAATGATTAAGACTAATTTGGGTACGCTGATTTCAAAAATCATAACCGTTTTGCTGTCTCACGTCAGGATTTTCAGTTACAGAAATATTCCCATTGCCTAGAAGTCAGGATTTCAATGAAATTTACAAAAATTCATTTATTCTTTTATTACATCATGAATGCTTCAAAATTATAGAAATTGCAGAAAAAC